>JAVSBS010011747.1:20034-39217 GCA_033124195.1 Coracias cyanogaster | reverse complement strand
ACCTTCATCCCCGCCCAGGCCTAGGGACCGGGTTGTGTCGTCGTGTACCGCCCCCCCTCCCCCCGACTCCAGCTTTCCCGGTGCCCGGTTTGCCCCAACTACAGTTGTTTTATCTAAAACTAATTTCTCATTTTAAATATGAGGTTTGTGTGGGTGCACAGGAGCGTTTGGAGCTGGCCTGGGCGCTGCTGTAGTGCCTGCACCCCAGCTGGGCCGCGCTGAGGGGCCTGAGCCCGGGGTCCCACTTGGCCTTGGTGCAGGGCTGCCTTCCGCAGGGTCCGTGTGCTCTCATAGCACATATTTATAGATAGATAGATAAATAGGTAGATAATCAATCAATGGATGGATAGATAGATTACCCTTTTCATAGGGTAGGCACATGATTGACACTACCCCATTGCAAAGACTTCATGACCAGCGTGAAGACCAAACACCCAAGTACAGGCTCTTGGGCTCACACAGGTGTGAAAACCCACTTGAGAAAGTTCCTGATGTAAGTGGGCTCTGCACAAGATTGCGGCCTCAGCAGGCAATGAAGAATGGAAAGCAAAAAAGGCTGTAATACAAAAGCGGCAGAGCCAAATGGTGAAACTACACTTGAGGCTCCTTAATTTCATATTTCTTAGCCTGTTCTCAATTTTTCAGCGCTGCAAATGCATCCTTCCAGACACACAAGTGATACAGCACTAACAAAAAGCAGTTACTCAGTTGGCAGCTACGAGGTGCTAAATAAATATAGGTGGCCAAATCCAGCTTTCATTTCCTTCAGTGAAAATCTGATTGAGGCCTAACTCGTGAATTCTCACATCAGTGTATCACAACAAACAAATGGCAAGGATCCATGTCAGGGGATGGTGTTGCGCTTCACAGCTGTTCATACCATGAACACAATGCCGTTTAACTACAAGCCAAGTACCCCCAAGTGAAATATTTGTTGAGATTTCTTTGGATTTAAATGATTCGGAAGAGTATAAATTCTAACATTTCAGACTTTTCATAAGGGAACAAGTGCTTCGCAAGTGTAAACATTAGCCCTGCATTTCCCAAGATAACATCGTTTCAATATAAGCAAGCCTGGCTTCCTATAAATACTATTTACAAATGCAGCTGAGGTTTAGGGCATTATGAAATACCACATCAGATGTTCCTTCATAGTTTCAACATCTTGCTTTGCTGATGTAATACCACACCGCTCTATATGGGAGCAATAGTAAGTTTTTTTCCATGCATGACAGCATTCTTTTCAAGTAGACTTGATAAACTTTGTCTCATATAGAAAAGGACTAGGCTAGGTGTACCTAGCAGTTAATTCATTGATTTTAATTAGCACAGAAGTGACCTGTTAGGTCATGGGTTTGTGCCAGATTTTTATCAGTAACAAAGCCTTATCTAAGAAGCCAAAGAATCATGAAACTGCAGAGAACAGGGTTTCTGTGTATTAAGTATTGGACTAATACACATTTGACAGGCTCGAGCTCTAATGTCAGAAGGACCCAAATCCTCTGCTGACCCTGGGTGTTATGTTCTGAAGAAGTAGTTGGTGAATGACATGGGCCCAACTGATGAATGTTTGTTTGAAAAGTCATAGTGATTTTCATGTGCCCCTGGAAGCCATTCTAGGTGTAATTAAAACTTATATAACAGAATAAAATGAATGTTTGTATCTTGAATGCAGTGAATTTATAGAAGCATAAAAGAATCTGTAAATGTGTTTTATTTTTATATTTATTTTTTAGGACAAAATACACATTTATAGCACAGAGGAGAAAACACACCAAAGTCAGATAACTCAATTAGAGCAGAGAATAGTTTGCTTTTCTCAGGGAGCAGCAAGAGCAGCTCTGCTCCATGAAGGAAGGCAAGTAGATACCAAGCGTGACCCCAGCACAGGCTGTGCCCTCTCCAGTCAAGACATAATCCCCCAGGATCCAGGCACACTGGGCAGAGCCTGGCAATGGTTGCAGGGTACACCAACAGCCCCAGGCAGGGCAAAGGGATGAGTCCGGACGGTCCAGCCATGAGCAGAAGACAGTGCTGTGACATAGGTACAGTGTCCACCCAGGAGGCAGGGCTGGAGACAGGTATGCCTGAGCTTAGATGGACCAATGAGCAGTGGGGTGAGTGAAAGGAGGTCCTGGCTGAAGCTGTTCAGGGCAATCAAGTCCTGTCAGTGCATTTAGGGTCCTACCAAACATATACTCAAAGATCTAGGAATATTCCTCTTCCGTTAACATCCACCTTCCTCACCTGCTACAATGAAGTTAGCTCCATTCAGAGTTTCCCATCTTTCTCATCTCCTTATTGCACATTCCACAAGACCTTTTGCATTCTCCTAATCACAGTTCTCCACTCTCTGGTTGTTCCTTTTTCCCTCTGCAGGCGTATGTGCACAGTACTCCCAGGTACAGCTGGACTGACGATGTCCAGTTGTTCATCAGATGCAGTCTCTTAAAAAGATGTCATTATTCAGTATTTTCTTCACTCCTCACAATCAGTTTTTCCCAGAGTGTACCTTACTTTTCTGGGAAATGCACACCACAGAAATTGAAACAGCAACACAAAGATAGTCACATTTATTGAAAATACAGGTAAGGTGTGATACGTTCCACATTACAGAGAATCTCATCTATAGAATCATAGAATGGTTTGAGTTGGAAGGGACCTTAGTTATAATCTAGTTCCAACCGCCCTGCCATGGACAGGGACACCTACCACTAGACCAGGTTGCTGAAGGCTCCATCCAACCTAGTCTTGAACACATCCAGTGCTGGGGCATCTACAGCCTCCCTGGGCAACCTGTTCCAGTGACTTACCACCCTCATCATGAAAAACTTCTTCCTAATTTCTAATCTAAATCTATCCTTTTCCAGTTTAAAGCCATTTCTCCTTGTTCTATCACTACAAGCCCTTGTTAAAAGTGCCTCCCCAGCTTTCTTGTAGGCCCGCAATGAAAGGCTGCAATGATGTCTCCCCGGAGCCTTCTTTTCTCCAGGCTGAACAACCCCAACTCTCTCAGCCTGTCCTTGTAGGAAATGTGTTCCAGCCCTGGGCATATCTCTTGGTACCAAAGGACAGGAGAAATTTTCTGGTACGTGTCTGACTACTGTTAGATCTTTTCCCTTTTTCACTATAAGTGACTCAGGGCAAAGCCATCTTCTAAATGTAACTTGTTGACACCTTGGCACTGAGCAGAAGAAAACCAGAAATGAAGATTTATTGAGTAGCAATAACAACAACAGGAAATAATTCCTTTCCAACAGTGGTGAAGATCTTGAGTTTATATTGTGCTGGGTGCTAAGCATAACATTACTGAGGTGACTTACCAACTTTTAAAATTGTGGAGCTACTGGTAAATTAATGTAAGTAGCAGCACACTCTGCCTCCGTCAGGGGGATTTTACAGGTTTTGTAAACACTATATATTAAAGCACATCGATGGCATTTATTTTTTTAGAAATAAAAAATCCTGTACATCCTAGTTTTAACCCTTGAATGAGCATCATTTTATATCTACAAACTTTTTTATTCTCAAACTAATCCCCAAACAATTTAACTTCTGATGCATTGTCCTTCTGGCCCCGTTCTGTGCATATATTCCCTATTTAGACAGGGTAAGCAATCAAGAGGATATTTGGCAATTGCTCAGTTCTGTAGAGTACGGTGGCCAAATTGTCACCATCTTACCATTAGTTTCCAGTCCCTGTGCAATTATAATAAAGTGTTCTAAACTTTTATGCTGACTTGCTGAACTCTGATGAAAATCTAAGATGCAGAGACAGTGTCTCATTATGTGCTGCATTACTTCCCAAGATGCAGAAACATTTCTACAAGAGTGCATAATAAATAAGTTAGAAATACTTTATTTACAGGAGATGAGACTTGAGATTAGTCCAAATGCTGTGATAGGTCAATATCTGATTTCTAGTAATGCTTTAGTATGGTTTGCTATCATATGGACTGATGTGGGAGGTTGTTTGGTTTTTTTTTTTAAATTTATTTACTCTGAGTAAAACACTGAAAATTAAATCTATTCTATCAGAGATGATACTGGCAGGACTGTAATGTAGAAAGCACTTCACTTAAACACTTCCTTTAGTTAAACCAGCGTGCCAACAGACACTGCCAAGGAATGAAGACATTTTATTTAAAATTACACTGGCAAGAGACCATCAAATTATCCTTAACATTTTCATTAAATTGAGATACAGATATAGTTAGGGTAGTAAATCTTTTCAATACAAGGAGTTTATTCCTGAGCCAAGGCCAGATTCAGCAGTAATTGTAGGAACTATTAAGACCTAAAG
Organism: Coracias cyanogaster; assembly: GCA_033124195.1. Lineage (NCBI taxonomy): Eukaryota > Metazoa > Chordata > Aves > Coraciiformes > Coraciidae > Coracias > Coracias cyanogaster. Next base: position 34,914 of record JAVSBS010011747.1, on the reverse strand, counting down.
CCTCATCTACATTAGCAAAACAACTGTTCAAGGCTTTAGACCAGTTTTGAAAAATGGATGGGCTCCATCCTGTGCAGAGCTAATCAGATCAGCAAGCTATAGTGATGTATTTGGATTCCAGTCTGGGATGATCATTCCATGTTTTGTTGGCTTGGTTCAATGAGATTTTGGGAGTTTCCATTAGAAATCTGTGAATATCTATAGGTTGTCTGCAGCCCATACTCGCAAGGCTGTAAAACAGTCAAACAAGTGGTACCTTTTTTAATATTGACATCTTACTCCTCTCTGGGAATGTCAAGCTGAAGAGACTAAGGAACCTTATATCTGTAGTTTCTAAGATGAAAACTTATTACCCTATGGTCTCAGCTCCTTTATAAGATCTATATAACAAAATATTCCCCCAGAGATTCCTACATTTCATTCACAGCTTCTGATTGAACAAGCTCGCTATTTTAGGCATCCAGTCTTCTGAGTATGGGGCTAAGGGCTTATTATGGTTTTATAGCTATAATTGTGAGACGTTATTATGTTACGTGGGAAGTGTCAGTTAACCATAAATCCTAGTTTGTTTTCTGGGGTTAAAAATTAAAAACAATACTAATTCCAGTACTAGCACTGCAAAGGTGTTCAGCTAAATGGTAAAGATTAGGATGCACTTTTTCAAGTCTGCCTAAGAACTTAAGTATCCATTTATTTTAATAGTAATGGAACATTCAGGATCCTTAGAAGTCTTTGAAAGCCCATTTGCAGAGAATAATTGTCCTCAGGTGAGCACAAATATAACTTCATATTTACCTTGTTATCTTTGGCTCATCTTTAATATACCTGGAAGCTTTCCCTATATATAAACATCATAAAAATAGCCATTCCAAGCAAATTCCAACATGCTGATTTTATGCTGACAGAAACATGTGCTATGGGCCAGTACACATCTAGCTGTTGTTAAAATGTGTTCCACTTCCTTTCCTATTTAAATTGCTTAAAGTATTTGCACCTTCCCTTCGTGCCCGTATAAACAAGAGCCTTTTCAAAGTCGAATCTTTCATGTGGTTTGAGTAAAACTAGACCACATTATTTATTTTGGTTTAGGTCACCTGAGCTTCCTTGTGATGCAGAAAAACACATACACATATGCAAGGTTGCATGTGTATGTATTGATATATGGATATATGGAAGTGTTTTCTTGCAGAATTTGTCAGAAGAATTTAAATACGTTCTTCACAAAAAATTGCTCATAGTTACAAATGTTAAAGGTCTTGAATGTCTGAAGGAGGAGATCCCAGTACATCCCAACCTATGTTCATTAAGTATGAGCACTCATATGGTCTACGAGGCCTTGGCTCTTGTAACAAGTAAAAAAACTAATGAAAATACGTGACAACTGCATGCCGACTCAGAAGATAAGTTTTTAGTGACCAGCTCTTATGAGACAGAAGTGACTTTCAAAAGCTATGGGAAACAGTAGAAATTAAAGGCAGCTGGTAAGTTTCTATTGTGAAGACTCATCCAAAAATTATTTCATGGGCACAAATTATGATCTTGTGGAAAATAATTAAGAGAAAGCAAGAAAAAAACCCTCAGCAATTAATTCAGATAACTAAGAGGAAAAAATAGTATTCTGATATTTAAAATTATTCCGGAGAATTTACTACAGCTACGCCATGGAATCCTAGATTGTTCGGACTTATGCCTGTGCATCATTCAAGTTATTCAGGTTATTTTCTGCATGGGTGTATCAGCTTAGTCTCAAATGAGCTGTGTAGGTTCTTCTGTAATCTTGGATTTTGCACAGCTCAGATCCATTAACTTAGCTTTTCAGTTGGTAAAAGTCAGCGTGGTTACAGAGAATTCAGTAGAGCTGAAGACAGTTTTTGCTACTTTAGAATAAAGTTCCTAGATTTGACTCCTACCTAATCTTACATTTCTTTATGAGTGAGATCAGTGTAACCTAATTTTAGCTAAGTATGAGGCATGTAGTCTAACCTCTTCATCCAGACTTCTCAACACAGAGAGACACTTCCTTTTCTAAACTGGTCTCTTACAATGGGTTCAGCTCACTGAATGTGTTTATTGACTGAAAGTTCATTGTGAGATTAGGCACTTGCCGTGTGGCTAATTAGGCACTTCATGGCTGAAGTTAGCTGTGGTGAGTTCACCCTCCATGTGACTAAAGACAAGCCACACAATAAGAAAGAATTTTGTCCTCCATCCACAAAGGAACAATGGTGCTTAGACACTTGTAAACAGACTTTAAGACCTAAATGACAAATGAATAATAAAATTATTTAGGATTATTATTATTAGTGTTGCAGAAAGACGTTTAGAAAAGTGCCAGAGGCTGTTGAATAATTCCTGTTATACTTTGGTACTGATTCTAAAGGCTGTAGTTATCATCTGCTTTGGAAAAAAACCACAGAAATTACGTTTGTCTTTTAATCTCTGTCAGTAAATTTGGATTTTCAAAATACTATTAGGAAGAGTTGAAGATGCCACAGCCAGGATTCGGGAGATGTCTTTTAAATGCCCAGTGCTTCCACTAACCTTCTGTGCAGTCATGACCAAGTAAGCTAGCAGGAAAGCATCTTTGTAGAGAAGGGCCTGGGATCCTCCTAGACACAAGTTGAGCATGAGTCAGCAGAGTACACTTACAGCAAAGAAAGCCAACCATGTAGCAGCCTATATGAACTAAAGCATAGCCAGCTGGTTGATAGAAGTGACTCTTCCCTTTGTTTGGCATTTATAAGACTGCATCTGGACAGCTGCATCAATTTTGGGCTCATCAGGGCAAGAAAGACATTGAAATACTGGAGCAAATCCATCAGAGGACCAACAAGATGATGAGGGGCTGGACTGCATAATAGAATGAGAGACTGAAGGATTGGGTTTGTTCAGCATTGAGACAAGAAGCGGAAGGAAAGATCTTACTGCAGTTTAGAACTATCTAATGGGACTGTACAGAGAAGGTGGAACCAGACTCCTGTTGAGGCAATGGACAGAAGTTGCAACGAGGGAAATTAGGGTATTTTCAACTAGATTTTAGGCAGAAAATTTTCATCATGGTGGTGATCAGACACTGGAATTGGACCCAGATAGATACCTTGTGAAACCTCCATCCTTGAGGATATTCAAACCTACATTATACAGAGTGCTGTGCAGTCTGTTACCCTGTTTTGTACAGAGGGTTTGGACTAAATCCACAAGTCCCTTCCAACCTCAGGTCCCTTCCAACCTCAACTGTTCCCCGATTCTGTGATTCCCAGTAGTTCACCTCACTAATAGCTATAGTGCGTTCATTTACGTCTGACTTGGTTGCTCTGGGTTCCCTTGTGACTCATCCCACATTGGCTTTAAGATGAGACATAACAGTCTCTGACCAGTATTACTGCTCAACTGCTGAGATCTTTCTGATGACAAAGGGGAGTCCCGTCTAAGCCACAGTGACTTAGTCATATCCGTCCTCCACTCTACCGCTCTTCCACATTGTAAAGCAGAGATACTCCTACCTCAGTATTTTTTTGAGGAACATCTTAGTTAATATTTGAGTGTCTCTCAGACTGTGATGTTGGCTGCTATATATGGAAACAGGAAAAAAAATAGTCTTCCAGATGATGACAGCACTGTGGCTCCCTCCTCTCCAAGCAATGCCAACAGTAATTTTTAAAAAGCCTTTTATCTTCAAACGTATTTCAGAGCCACTTCAGAGTGAGGAGAGCTTCTTAACATATGAACTTTCAGATGGCTGGGTTGAAGAAAATATGGAGCTTTCCTTTAAACAATTAGAGCTCATTTTGCTAATCAATTTTTGTCAGGCACCTAGAAACATTTTTCATTATCAGATTCCAAATTGTCTTGAACGGTATGAACTAATGACCTTTTATCAGTCCAGTTTGGGGCACTCTGATACATCCCTGCTCAAATTAAATCAATCACAAACCTTAATTAACAAAGACTAGCATGACTGCAAAAGTAATGAATTAGTTTGTACGCTATCTGAGAGATCACAAACGTACAGTAGTTACAATTAATGGATTTAATTTTAAATGCTAGGGCTCCTGCATGAAAGTGCCTGAGAAGTCCATCCTGGCATTCTTATTACTCTTTAATTATAATTGATGTACCTGGGAAAGCTGTCAGCAGCATACATTTTAATACAGGTGCTCGTCTCCCTTAAGAGCTCATAGTCCTTGCTTGAAGCAGTCAATGAAATGCAACAAGGTTTTGATGAAATCCAAATTTATTAGGTTATTAAAAGTAATTAATTATTTGGCACTGTAGAGATGTAATCTGGTACTATTTTTTAATAGACAGCTTTATATATTTAAGTTTGAGAACTGAGGTTTATTTTTAGTTTAAAACCCTTCAGTCCCTCTTGGCTCCCTCCTGCCATTCCTGTTTCTTGCAGATTTCTCTTTTTTCCCTTCCTTAGGCTGAGCTCTTAACTTCCAAGCAGATATTTCCAGCTATTTTTCATGCTTTTTTCCAGCCTCAAGAGAAGTCTTCACTACTCCACTATCACTGTTCTCATGTGAAGCAGCTGCCAGAAGGTTCAACCAGCAATATACAGTTAGTCAAGTCTGAAAGATAGTCAGCTAACATCAGCAGAAGATAAAACATCTTCTGTAAAATTACATCAAGTCCACTGGCATTGTTTGAAGTGTCAAGCTTGATTTGAACATAAGTGGCCTGATAATTAAATATTTTCCACGGGAAGTCCTCTGCTTCCCTCCATCCCACATGCAGCCCAGCAAACAGGGTTGACCCCAGGCAGAGATGAAGTCAATCACTGCCTAGGGCAGACAGCTGTCAAGGGCAGGACAGCAGCTCTTCTCTTACTGCAAACTGGCCTGTGCCATCTGGAGAACAAGACCAGCAGCTCCTGCCTCAGTAGGAGGACCCAGGGCATTAAAGTGGCAGCAACGAGGAAAGAAGTAGACAGTCCCAAAAGTAGATAGCATTGCCCCAACCTATCTGTCCCTTGAGGAGCAGTGGCAAGGTTAGTGCAGCTGGGATCTGCATCATACTCTTACACCTAGCTTGGTCCTTCTACCTTCTCAGAGCTGGCTGGAGCACACTCCCAGCCCTTCATCTCACAGACACTCCTTCCCAATTCATCAGATCTCCCTGTGAGACACTCTACACTTTTCCTGCAGGATGAGTGTAAAAAAAAAATTTGTTCTCCAGCTGGCTCTCATAATTACAACACAAACTTTTTGTTAACTTGTCCCTCTCTTATTGCCTCAGCTTCTGGAGTTATGAGACTGTAGGAAAACTCCAGTTAGTTAAATGGCAAAATTAATTTTCTAGTTACAGAGACTGGAAATAGCAAGTAGATGAGTCTTGAAGGCTCATAAAAAACAAAAGGCAATTAAAATTAATCCCATATGGGTTTCATCATTGACTCTACAAAAGGTTTGTCGTTGACTTTAATGCAGTCAGAATTTTCTTGATTCCTTTAAAAATACATTTTTAAGGATGTATCATAATTATTGGGTTCTGAATCATAATTTTTGGCTGGTTACGGTTGGCAATAAAGTATTTTATGGAACTCTGTAACACAGGTATGACCATTTGCTAAATTTTGTGTATTACGCATCTCTAGAGCACAAACCTATAATTTAAGAACTAAATTATGTGAATAGAATAACACAAATAACACCTAAATTGTGTTTTTTATTAATTATATACTAACTTTCGTCAGTTCCACTTTCTATGCTTACCAATTAGTCCCTACAGTGATTGAAGTCAGTAACAGTGATTAATAGTGGAGAATCAAAACAAAGTCCTTCTGGGAAATCGAAACTTGCCTACAAGCTTTGCTTGCTTTGCACCGTCTGGTACCCTAGTCTTAAGCAAATAAATATTTTGGCCAAATAAGAAGACTGGTTTGGTCTCTTGTGGAATACAGGACATGGAATTTGATCCATTTGCCATACATTTTGGATGTAGCGTTTAAAAAAGCATCCTGTGCCATGCACTCTGGTCCCCTGCTACTACAGGATCCATATGTATAATCCTCTGCACAAATTTGTGGAGCTCCATCCTAGGGACACTTAGTTTGAAGTAGAAACTGGCGGATTTCCCCTTCGAGATATTTGGTCAATCCTTATTTGTGTCCATTTTTCCTTGTGGCCTCTGCAACAGCCTCCAACAGCAGAATCCTGCTCCTGAATGGCTATAAATGCTCTGTGGATGAAAAAGCAATGCCTTCTGTTTGTTTTAAGCTTTTTACTTGAGTGTTTATTGGTTGTCCCTCAGTGTCTTTCCCATTTTCCTGACTAATCCCATTAGAAGCTGTTGCAGAATCTGGCTGATACGGAGCCTAAAACTCTTCTTCTAATTTGTAGCCCAACCCTGTTAATGGCCAGTTTATTTCCATTGGGTTTCGCAACATCATTGGCTTCTATCTTGCCTGATTCAGGGTTGATAGACAAAATCTTTCTGCCCCATCAAGTTTGGCTAGCAAGCCTTGGTCTGCTGAGTCACAGGAGGTTGCCAGAAAGAGGCTGAGTCTATCTATGAGCCTCTTGCCATTGAAAGGAATGAACTCTGATTTTCTTCTCCTCCTCTTCTCTCCTGGCCACGTGTATGTTTCCTGTGCAACCGGTTTTGGCACTCGTCTGATCTTTCAGTTTAGCTGATTAAGCCAGCAGAAAAATAACCCAGCAGAAAACATGAAGAATTTTCTGCTAGTTTAGTGAGCAGGATCCATTCAGCAGGTTCTCAAAGCTAGGCTGGTTCAGGTTACCTCCAGGAACCACGCTGAGTCTGTGTTCTTGTAAGGTCAGCTCTCCGCTCCCTTCATCATCCTATTAGCCCTTCTTCACAGTTCTTGTCAACACGTCTGACCAGAGCTGAATGCTGTGTTGCAGAGCAGGTCTCCCCTGTCATATTTAAACTTTCCTTTCACTCCTTGAAGTACGCCTGTAAATGCATCATTTCCATTTTCCATCTCTGCATAACTTTGTCATCTTCCAATAGTCCTGATATTCACCAGTATATCCTGATCTTCCTTTTGCTTAGACATGAAAATGTTGATGAGTTCAATTCACGTCAGAAGTTCTTCTGATGGTTCTCCTAAGGCAGGACATTTTCAAACACTGAAATTTGGTCTCAGTTTTGGATTCCAGTACTTTTGACTTATTCAGTACTTTCTGTATGATGGATATTCAGATTCACTTCAGTATTGACAGTGCCTCTCAGCTTTTTACTACTGGCAAATTCCTCATGTATCACAGTCACTGACAGAAATATTGTACAAGACTGGCCCAGGGCTGCAGAGGTGCCAGAGAACATCTCTAGTGACCCTTCATCTTAGACAATTCCTGCTTAATTGAAGTTTTTATTCACTAAACTGGGATTACAGTCATTTTAAGGAAAATGTAATGTTGCAAAGCAGCCAGATTATGCCAGACAACTTGACCTTGATTTTTTCATCACCTTCCAAAGTGCTGTAAAACCTAAACAAGAGAAAAAGTAAAAAAGAGAAAAGAGTAAAAGATACACAGGTTAAATACCTTCAATTACTGTAGTCTTGTTATTATCATTTGTTCGTATGAAGCTTTTTAAATAGGATTTGTTTCTAGGGTAGACTATCCTTGGAAGGCTTCCTGGAAATAGTATATTTTAAAGCTAACTTTAAGTTAATAGGAGGTCATGAATTTGTTTCAAAAGGAGACTGGCTTATGCATCTGATCTCCTTCTTGCTTACAACTGGTGTTAATCATTTTCAGGTGACTATCCTAAAGGATTTTAGGAAGTTTATTGTTATTTATTTTGCAGCTAAGTAAGTCCCCTGCTTCCACTTTAATTAATTTTACATTATGATGATATGGCATGTTTAGCATGGATGGGAGACATCAGGTAGTATACACGGAAAATCTTCAGAAGATATTTATTTACCTGACTACAGAGACAGAACAAGGAGATGTTGAATATTAGCTTGTTGTTAATTGTAATGAAGTTATTTTTAGAAAATGTCATGATAAAGTTTAATCTTTCTTCCTGACTGTACCAAACTGATGTATTTCCTAGGTAAAACTCCTGTCCTTGGGAGCCACACAAGCAAACAAATCACCATGTGAAGCAAAAACATATACAGCCTTTGATATGTATTTGTTGGACCTGCTCTGTCCACTATCTATCTAGTACACAAGACTGAAAAGGGAACCAAATTTTACAGATATGTTTAACTTTTGAACTCAAGCAAAACTGTTTACTTAGTTTCAGACTGTTGCTGCTAGAATGACAGCTTTGTAGAGCACTCTCATGCTGTACTTGATGTGTTAGCAGCATGTCATTAATTTATTAAATAAAGTATCTATGGTAAGAGTTTCCTAAGACATGACAACTTCTGTATATTGTATTTTGGTTTTAAGAACATTAATCTCAAGAAGTCCAAAAACAAGATCTGATAGGAAGTAACATTTTCCATAGCATAATCCTGATATCTAGAAAAAAAATTATAGCTGAGAGAATACAGAGAAAGTATAATTATATTCAAAGAACAGTTAGTGCTGTGCTTGCATTAACCTTGCAAGTCTCACGCCTAAAATGTCTATATAATGTATTTAACCTTGCATTTGATAATGAAATATGATGAGCAGATCACCGTAGCAAAGTGCAGAAGATGAGGAGGAAACATTCACCCACCAGCACTGCTGGAGCATGCGTGATCAAATGCTGCAATGTGAAAACAAGAAATATGGCTGTGAAAACATACAATGTGACAGATAAGGAAAAACAAGGCAAGAAAGAGTAATGTCAAGAATCCCAGTAATTATAACATTTCACTTTTCACTGTTAATCCATGATCCTTCAATAAAGCTCCGATTATTGGTGTTCAGGCAACCAAGTGACTAATACTTTCCGAATTAGAAGAAAATAGACATGGCTGGTATTTACAGCAAAGTTAGCTGATGTCATCACTGAAGTGTAGTTTCTAGTCATAGCCAAGCCCATACACAGAAGCTTTTAATCTAAGTGAGATAATGTGTTGAACTGAAGCTGATTAAGCCATCAGCATAGAGATGTTGAAGTAGCCTGGTCCATGCTTGGTGCTTACACAGCCACGAGGTACTGGTGCAAACCCAGACCAGCTCTGTTCATCCAGGGCCTTCTCCTGCATCCTCTGTGAGCCCAAAAAGAAAAGTTCTTCCATGTTCACTAGGAATAAACTTGCTGAGCAGGCCAGCTTTTACCAGTGCTGTGAATGATAAAACTCGGCTTTGTCAGACAAACGAAGGAACAATACAGACACAATCTGAAAGTTAGTTCACAGTGTAATTCAATTCAAGTGAAGCTAGCTCAAAAAAAGAAACCTAAAGGAAAATAAATTGTTCTACCTCTGTAGTGATGACACTACTAAGACTAAATTAATTCATAGTTATGGACATTGACCCCTCCTAGTATCAGACCATAGTTGGCAAATGGTGCAATTTTCCATTATCTGAAAGAACTAGAATGTTCATGTTTAATATTTGAGCATTAAAATTGGATGAGCTCATTTAGCTATTCAAAAGCATCACTTCCTTACAGTTAGTAGTCATCTTGTGCTGAGAAAAATTCCAAGATTTGTCATGTTATTTATCTTGTGCAATTAATTTCTGTAACAAGATTACAAATACAGTTTTGGAGGCACCATTTAGTGTGAAACCACCGAAATGTCTCTCTATTGAAGGTTTCATTGAAATATGCCCTTAAAGCAAGAATTTAGATATTTTTATACTACAGAAAATTGTAGGTGACTACATTAAGTTTTCTGAAAATTTACAAATGCGTTTGTTGAACAGCTTATACAATATAAGAAAATCAAAATTTTGGGGGGTGGATTTCATTGTTTTTCTATTTATTAGTAGTAGTAATATGAGGTTTTGGTCATGTTTACCCTGCACCGAGGCTTTCACATGAAAAGCAGTGTTAAAGGTAAAAAAAAATACAACATTTCAGACATTTACTGCTGTGAAATCTGACTACTGGACGGTAGCTAAACAAAGAAGGTCCAGTCCAGTTGTATGAATGTTCATGGCAATAGCAGTATACTGTTTTTAAATTTTGGCCGCTTAAAAATCTTATAAATTTGGGGAAAGATTGAAAGTTGGTTCAGGAATATCCTTTTGTGTCTTGCCTCTGCAATCTGAAGATCATCATGTGGATGTTGTCACTTAATATTCCACTGATTATTATTTTAGAAGAAACATTGTCTAATGTGACAGATAGATCTGATCACAAATGGGCTTAAATTTGGAATATTAATGGATTTAATGACAAATACTTAAAAGGCAGCCCAGCACTCAGATTTGCACAGATATTAGCGTTTAGAATAGGAATAAAATTATTTTCTAATATCTGAATAATAAGATGTCTCTGTCCCAGACTCTTAGTCATAGGAAAAAAAACACATTAGCTGAAAATGTTAGATAAGGCCATTACATTATGTTCTAACCATTTTTAAATCTGTTCCTTTGGAAAATTTTATTGGCAAATAAAATTCTTCTTTGGATCTGTCTAACAATAGTTTCTGAAGTCTGTAGGTTGAAAAATGACCCATTTGTAGATTATTCTGAAATCTAGGACATGGACTATTTTAGGTTTACTAATGTGTAAATGTTGGCTTTAATAGAGTCATCACAGTCTTACATTCCAGAGCTTGCCATATAACGCTGTTCCCAAAATATATCTGCTGTAAATTGCTTTCCAAATTAGTATGTCACAAAGCTGTTTTCATAGCAAATAATTGTGTCATACAACTGATTTTGTATTTATTACTTCTGATGAAGAATAAGCTATACAGTGTGTTTCTCCAGGACAAGTCACCCAGAGAACAGAGCAGAGATGATAACATATTTTATCAGAGGAGTAACTTCAGCTTTGCCAGTTGAGTGATTCAGCATTTCACTGGGTTATAAACTCATCTCCTGCAGAGAGCCTCTTGGCCAAAAAAGCCCCTCGGTAAGGCCCCATCACCACAGTCTGAGCCCCAAACTTGTCCTTTTTCTGTCTCCTTGCCATTCTGCCAGCTTCTAGAAGAAGTGGCTCTGTGGGAATACCAACTTTCAAAGTTACAGCTCCCACGTCTCTAGAGAAAAGCCTGAAATGCAAATCAACCAAGGATGATCATAAGCTAGCAATCAGAAGCACTCAACTATTTATGGATTTTGTTATAATTTTTAAGCCATGCAAGGTCTTGCAAGAGGTCTTGCAGAGTGACCCAGTTTGATGTCTTCCTCCATTCCCATGTGTAGGGGATTCTCCCACAGCAATTTGAACCCATTGTTGCTGCTTCAATGCACTAACCTGATATAGCAGCTCTGGGGCCATGGTAAAGATGCTCAGCCGCAGGTTTGAAGGCCCAAGCACCATAAGAAATGGGTCTGACCCCATGGAACTAAAACCAAGAAAATCCACTAGTGATCCCACAGCAATCCCACACCTTCCCATGAATGGTCACTTACTCCATGGAACTGGGACGCTGGTGCCAAAAGTTCGCACAGTTACACAGCGGCTTCTCCTAGTTAAGCCATTTTAGATGTATGTGGTCGCTAAATATTGTACAAATCATTTTGTGGATGTGAGCATTACAGTAACATGTATTATCATGCACACATAGAGAGAAAAAAAAGGAGGAAATGGGATGAAACAGCCTGAATGTGGACCAGGAATTAGCCCTTTAGAGGGCAAAGATTGCCTGAATTTTTTTCTTTTCAGCTGGGCTTGTATCATTTTTTGCTTCTTCGTGACATTCAAGGAAAGCTTGAAATATGTTGCATTTATGTAGTCTGGGCTTCACAAGAAATTTTTTTAGAGTATGCTTTTATTTATTTTTTTTAAGACTTCTTCAGCCAGCTCCTGGCTGGACCAGAAATCTGTGGTGCCTTGCAGCTGGTGAGTCAGGACGTCACAAGAGCCAAGAGACTGACAGCTGTGAAGATGATGACTCAGATGGCTTCCACAGGACTTGTGGCTGGTTTTGGTTTTGACAGTTGTTTCATTTCAGTTGCTGACATCTGGGATACACAACATCAGGTCTTTCTTTTGGAGACTGAATACTCCCACGCTGACACCTGTGACCAGGGAAATCACAGCACACACCTTCCAAGTTACCCAGCCCCGCCTAAGTAAAACAGAAATGCTCCAGATACAAGACTTCTTCTAATTTTAAAGCAATAATGAATTAGAAGAAACCTTTTATTTAAGAAATGACACAAACTGTTGAGATGTTCTTTATAAAGGCCTATAGTGAAGGACACAACCTGTTCTTAAGTGTCATTTTCATGTTGCTTTTAAAGCACAAGATGGACCTATTGGGTGTTCTGAAAGAAAGGAAAACCTAAAAGAAATTATAGAGATCAACTGAACAACCAAATCAGTTATGATTAATACTTCATACTTTTATACTTCCTAATTATCATAGAGGAAACTTCAAATGACACAAATGTCTCATGAAAGATGGCATTCAGCTGGAATTTCTTCCTCCTTACCTACTAGATTTTGCATGGAGAAGATTAAATTGGCTGGCTTCACAGCTCTATTTCCTTTTAAGTTCATTGCTCCACTTATTCAGTCACTGCTCACCATTTGCTAACGTTATAGCTAGGAAATTCCCTGCAAAAGCAAACAAGGATGACATATGAGAAATCCTACAAAACTCTGTCCTCAACAAAAAAAAATTACTAAAATACATTTTTAAAGTGTTAAATGTAGCCCTCACTGATTCAAAAGCATAGAAAACCTATGGTACAGTACCAGTATTCATCCACAGCCCTCTTCCACCCTAGTGCTGACACACAGGAGCAGATTTACACTGCACCCATGCACTCGTTTTCCAGCCAGTACCCACAACAGGTACACCATGAAGCAGCAAAAGGTGGGTCTTTTCCCAGCATGGGGAGGAGGTGCTCTATCCTTCCACCCCGTCAGATGTCCACAAGATGAGAAATCCTCTGTCCTTCAAGGGACAGTTCCCATGACTTGTATTCTTACTCCCCAAGATGGCAACATAAATATTTGAAAACCCATATGGCTAATCCGCACCCACAGGCATTTGCCCTGTGTTTACTGAGAGAAACCTGTGCTAAGAGCTGTAGCCTTCCGCTCCTTATTTCCTTCTGCCTTGCCAGTGCCTCTTTCCAAAATCCTACAGCACTCAACTGCTCCCATCCATCCCTTGGGGTGATGGGAAGATAGAAGGAGGCAAAAGGCATTATGTTGCTCTTGCTGTCTTCTGATCCTTGTGATGGTTTTGTAAATGTTTTGGATTCCTTTAACCAATTTTGTGCTAAAATGCAGAGGTTTTAGCTTTGCAGACTCTTAATTTAAGGCAATAGAGCCACTTATAATGTAATACTGTCAAGTGCAATAATGCAGGATAAGGTTTACAATATCTGAAGTCATGGTTACGATGTCATGGTGGTCTGGATTTATTTTTTTTCCCAGTTTCTTCCAGATCACATCTGGTACAGTTTCAACATTTTTTCATCTGCAAACTACAAGTGGAATGAGAACAGTAATAAAGTTGCAGCTACAGAACTTGGGCTGATAATGAATAAAACAGAACAAAATCCAAGGATCTGGGATGGAAAGCATTGTGAATTTTTTAGCTGAGTTTTTATACTGACTTAGTTCCCAAAAGTTTAGAAGTTGGACCTCAACTTAATCCAGCAGGATTTGGATCTTTTATTATTTTTACTTCATTTTTTTTTTAGATTTTTACAACATGAAGCTGCCACTCAAGTTTCTCAGCAGTTTGGATAACTCACACAGGAAGGGTGAGCTGTATTTTGTCTGCCAGAAAACATCCCTAATTCCCCTGACTTCAAAGAAGGCAGGGCTGCATCTTGATGGGCTGCTTTGCTTCTTTGTCAGAAAACTCCAGTTTTTACAAGGTCAAAGTACTTCTTTACAAATCCTGCTTGTACATGATGATAGTACAAGAGAGTTGGGTTTGCTCATGAGGATGAGCTGTGTTCAGCCTGGAGAAGATAGGAGGACAAAGAAAACCTGGACACGACCATCCTAGTCCTGGGACCACTAGGCTGTTCTTTATTAATCCCAGCTGCCTGTGGCCCCCAGGATTTATGGTTCACCATCCTGGTGGGATTTTGGCTATATCCCTTTCCTTAGGAATGCATACAAGGGTCAGGGTAAAGCTGACTTCCAGGGTCTTTGCAATGTTGAATTGCTAGAAAATTATTACATAAAGTATAAAATAAAATTAAATTTCTCCTCTCCTTACACCTCCCATTTGCTTTGATGCCCAATGAAAACTTGTCAATAGTTCTGATTACCTGGAACTGGTATCTGTTGTGGTGTTTCCTAATGTTTTTTTGCTTTCCTACCTATCCCTATTTTCCTTCAGGCTTACAACTGTTCTGTCTTGGGTTTGTAAAATACCCAGCACGTTGGGACCCAGCAAAGAAAATAAATAGCAATGCAACAATAATTGAAATTAGAGACCAGTGTCCAGTACTGCCACGGAAAAGCATCAGATTTTCCCATTCAAGGCATTCCTGGGAGAAAGCAAAAGCAAGATCTCTTGGCTTTCTTGGCACTGACTCACTGATGTGACTGTCAATTAATATTAAGCCAAAATTTAAGATACCCTCAGCAGGAACATTTTCTTAGAAATCTGCATATTACAATATGATACAGTAGGCTTTATAGAGTTAAAATAGAAATCACCTCCTTCAGGTTTATTTTGTATGTTCTCTATATGTACAGAAGCCTTTATCACAGTCTCATTTGTGTAGTCAAATAGATTTTTCATGAAAGAGTGTCTGCTAAATGTAAACGAGTCACAACTTTCCAGTCTAAACAGAGGTGACCACACCTAATAATACAGATTTCACTCGCCACCGAAGGCTAGACAGTACCACGCTTCTGCTC
>JAVSBS010011747.1:0-15162 GCA_033124195.1 Coracias cyanogaster | reverse complement strand
TGTTTCGGTTTTCCAATTGGCTTCATGTTTCAGAGGCAGAACCTGGCCCACCTGTGTCTTTGTGGTTCTACCCTCACCCAGGTGGCCCTGGTTGGGGTGGTGGGCGAGGCCAGGGCTATATTAAGCAGGAGCCGATGAGTTGGAAGAGCTTCCTGTGGGGTGTGATTTCTGTTGGGGCTGGTTGCACCTTGCTGAGCTCTCTAGGTGGTGTTCTTCGATGTGAATGGCTAATGAGGGAGCTCTCTCTGTCTATTGTGTCCAGCAGATGATGCTGGTACCACAGTGGGCAGCGGAGGAGCTGGGCCCACAGGAACCTATGGCAGGACTGTCTGAAGGAAGAATTCCGAGGGAATGTTGCTGCGTTCAGTGTTGGACTGTGTGATCAGGCAACAGATGGCAGCATAAAATGATGATGGCTGAATCAGCACAACATCCAGAGAGGTGGACTCTAGTTCTCCTTCCTCATCTGCAGCAGCAACTTCCACTGTTAATCAGACTGAACAGGAGCTTTTCCACTTCATCCTTTAGACTTGGTGAGCAGGGGTGTGCCAACATCCTTCCCCAGGGGTTTGATTTCAAAGGTCTTGCAATTTTTTCTTTCATGTGCGCTTTCAGTCATTACCAACTTTTTCGTTCTTTTTCTTTTCACCCTTCCCATTTCAGGGCCTGGTGGGACATCAGACCTTCTTCAGCTTTTGCCTTTTTGGGAGGTTGGCAGAGAGTCACCATCTTGACCCTCGTGGTTCCAGAGTAAGTTCAGTGAGCTGCCTTCTGCGACAGCTTCTCCTCATTAGGAGAGGCTCCTTTTCACTGTGACTTTGCTGACAGTATTGCTTGCTTTCTCAAGAGTTTAACAGTTGTAGGGTTTGATTTTTTTACCTTTACTAAAACCCAAAACATTTAAATGCTTGCCTTGTCTATCACCATGGAAAGAACCTAGCACACCAAAACATGGGTTTGGGAGTTCAAAACCCAGGCAAGAGGAGGTTGACAATGTTTTAAAATTATTCATTCCCAAAACAGAGGGGAAAGCAATCCTGTCATGGTCTGTATTTTATTATCCGTCTTATGATTTGTATGCCAGGAGGACAGGAGGGACATTTTCTTTCTCTTGGATTGGCCAGAATAATTCATAGCACTTTTTAAAATCAATTATATTACATAGCAGGTTTTCAGCAGTTCAGCCTGGAACTGCTGTCAGATCTAAGAAAATAAGGTTGTCAGAGACCTTGAGAAGCCCTTGATCAAAAATACATATGTAATCTCTGATTGATCTTTTGCTAGCCTAACCTACTAAAAATTATTTTGCTGCATTAAACTTCAAGCCCCTCCTGCTTCTATATATATATATCACTTCATGCTTTACAGGCTGCTCATGCAGGAGGACTGACTGCCCTGATACAAGCCAGTTCATGATCAGATTTTGATTCTGTCCATGACCTTCTTAACTTCCAACTTTACTGTGTATCTGGAGTAGAAAGTTTATTCTAAGGCTTTGATTTTCATTAGTGAAAGTGAAAATCCCCAAAATATATATTTAATGCTACATATTTGTGTTCTCCCTATAGTTCTGTTTTGATACTGGAGGCTTCTAGAGCTACTATTAAACTTTTTTTAAACACTTATTTTTTTGTTCAGAACAGATGGTTTGCTAGGGTCTGAAAGACTGCACAGGCAACAAATTAATAAAGTTTTCAAAGATTTCTAAACTCCTGGGTAAGCTTCCAGGACACTACCAAACTGCAGATGGGCAATGGGGCTTACTTTGCTCGCATGATGGATGCCTGGAAACGGATCCACTTCCTAGGGGCCAGCTGCAAAAGCTCTAACTATGGGTTTAAGAAGAAGACTGGCCTTAGTAATTCCTACCTTTCTGGATCCCTTTTTTTCCTTATGGGTGGGGTAGAAAGAGATAACATACCAGGAACTGAAGATGTGTAGGCTAGAAGGACTGTCAGTCCCAACCAAGTGAGGAAAATTGTTCAGAGTGAACAATGTAGCCCTACAAAGTGAGCCTAAACCCAGCTATTTACACAAGAGGAAGTGTTTCTATCGGGGTGGGACAGCTGATCTAAAACACCTACTATCTGTCACCTCCCCAAAACAAAACTTCACCAGAAACTTTGGATGGCCATCCATTTTCTTCTCCTGGTGCATGGTTTCAAAGAAGTCCTGTGTTTAGTTAAATAGGTGGATTTAATTCCAGTGCTGAATGGCAGCAAAGGTGAAAATCTCAGCAGTGCCACTGAATGAAAAGCTGTCCTGCTCTAGCAAAGCTGTTCACTTCAGCAACCCCATCTCTCACTGGCCTACAGAGGTGGCTGCTGACAACATGGTGGGGGGGGGTTGCAGTAGGTGACTCTTCAGACTTATCCACCTGCACAATGGAGAATTTTCTTAAGACTAGACTTGGTTAGCAAGCCCAAAATACCTCTGGATAATCACTGGCATCTATCTGTGTTTAAAATTGTCATTGCGTTACAGACAGCCATTCTGATAAAGGTTAATTACTTAGATAAATTGAAAAATCCATGTTCATTTACAAATGGACATAAAATGAAGTCTCAATTATTATAATTTATTTACACTGTCAACTTAGATGAAGGCATAGTCAAAAATATTGCTGAAAGCGGAGGCCCTGGGGCCTGATTCTTCAAAGCTGTAGTGGCACTGGTGGTTCTTACCCTCTGAGTGGCAGTATTTGGGTCGAGTGAGTAAAGAGAGAAGAGGGCTTTTGTTTTGTGGAGAAATAAAATTGATCTCATTTAAGAGTAAAGTGTGTAAAGAATTCCTTCCTTGCCCAAAAGTCATGCATATTTGATTTCAATAGTCTAGAGCATTTTTGTGCTACAGTATATTCATAGCAAATATAAATAGACACTTCCATATATTTATTACTCCAGTGAGACTTGTAGATGGATTTCACCTCACTTACCATACCACAAGCAAATTATGTTGAAATCCTTCCAAGATCTGAAGTGATATGTTTATAAATTCTCCTTATTGAACTCTTGGCCTCAAGTAACTTTATTATAATAAAACATTTAGGTGTTTATTTTATATATTTATTTATTGAAATGCATTCTGTTTCCTGTGAGAGAGGTGGCAGCAGTTTGTAATTTCACATCCATCGGCTGAATTTTATGCTGCAAAGCAATCATAAAGCATAAATGCACCAAATAATAAAGTAACACCCCAGCATATCAGATATGTAATGAATTTCTGCATGTGCTGTTGTTTTCATTATGCTGATTTACAGCCACTTTAATGTACACAGTCTTCTTAAACAACTTAGAGTTGATTGTTCTGGAACTAGACTGCGGTTCAAGGTAATGTACTGGCTCTTTGCCGTCATTTAGGAAACTTATCTAAATCCCCCTGGGGGAAAACAATCTTGAATTAAAGAGGTTAGGTTATTCAACATATAGATGACGTTCCAGCCGCTAAAACCAGTTGCTCAGTTGTGGTGGAAGCAAAATCAACACCACTGGATCTGGAGACAAGCAAGCAGTGAGGGACCACAGTGTCCATAGGCATATTGATGTCTTACAAATCACATTTCAGTCCTAAATTCTTAACAATTCCTGGTGCACTCAAGGTAACTTTGCCTGAGGATTTGCCTTTAATGACATAATGCAATTCTAGCAACACTGCATTATTTGCATCCATGTGCAATATCCTGGCAGAGTCCTTTTTGACAGTGACACAATGGCTGCTACATGCAGGCAGAAAAGCACGTGGTGTGAAAGCCGCGATGCAGGAGGACAGAGCTTTCCAGCAAAGCTAGTATTTCAACCAGTGCTCCACATCTCCAGAGGCTGGAGGAAGAAGACCCTCTGGCATAAACCCGGTATCGATGTACCTGCTGTGCTTCCAGGAGATACCTGTGTCCTTTGAATAGCAGAGGAAAAAAAGGCAAGTTTCTACATCCCAGAGACAAATCAACGTCACCTCAAATCCCAGAGCCCTGATAAAGAAAAGCATTACCCTGAGCTTTTACTTTCTGTTCACTGCCAGGTGTTTAGCCCGAGGATGTATTTTAATATTGGTTTTCCAGCATTCCCCGTTCACCACACCACAGTGCTCTGTGATGCTGGGGGGTCCCCAGCATCACTGGGCGGAGGGCACACAGCTGCAGTTCCCTGCTGCCTGCCTGGAGCCTGGATCCACAGGGCTGGGCACTTCCTCACCCCAGGGAGCTGCTTCTTCTCAGTGCCTTGGGATGTCAAGAAGTGACAGCAGTTTCTGAGTTACAGGAATGCTTCTTAAAATGGTATTTGGGGATTACTCATGCTGATCACCATGAGGCTAAGCTAATAACTATTTGTCATAACTGTGGTTAAAGCACATTTCCCCATTTAGTGCCAAGGCCTGGGAAGTCAGCTATGAAACGTAACTAGAATACACCACACAAAAACTTGTGAACTTCCTGCCGGCCACGGACCATGCCAGGAAGGGGCTCTGCCTCTTCATCCTCGAGCATCTCCCTGTATCACTGCCACAGGCGCACACTGTCGTTGAGTTTCTCTCCATCTCCCCCAGTTTTGTCAAGACAGTTCTGAACAGCAGCCACTAACATTGCACTGCGTGAAACCGGGTGACAAAAATCTCTCTGATTCATTCCCAGATATGACTTTGGGAATATGGCTGCTCTCGCAGGAGCAACCCCTGAAGCTACAAAGCACTAAGTGCCAGCATTGATTGTAGCAGGATTTAAAGCAAGTGCTGCACTAGAGTTTGCTGCCAGAAATGTGGCTGAAATTGCTACAACTGTTATCTCTTTTAATCTTATCTCTTAATGAGGCTCTTTTGCCAGCTTCCCAGTGAGCTGTAAGTATTGTAATAACATCAATTAGCTGTCCATTAGTATTGCAGATATCGTTTTTCATGCAGCACTATGGAGGTACGGATTTATAAAATGTCAATATTTTCTTTCCCCACATTATGTTAATCATACTGTAAGTTGCCACACTAACGCTCTTCATGGAGGCTGGGATATTTATGCTGATTTAACATTTACAAGCCGCCAGTCTGCCTGGGCTCTGCGCTCCACACAAACACATGTGAAAGGCTAATGGGCTGAACTGAAAAATGTGTCTGACTTAAGTAATTTTCTAAACACTTTAAACACATTAGGACACTTGCAGTGCTCTGCAGACACGAGGCCTGGTCCTACTCACCATCAAACTGGTGGCAAAATTCCCACTGACTTCCCTGGCACCCAGCTCACTGTGCCTTAACTGAATAAATGTACAATAAATGTGCAATAAATGTAGAAAATGCAGAACCGCTTCCTGCCCACAGCGGAGTACAAGACAAATGCTGGGAGACAGGACCATGCCTGAGGTGGGCTGCAGCATTTGGAGCAGGATGTATTCCTCCCCTGTTGCCAGGGTAGGTGCCCACAGTATCCATGCCATGTGCAAGCTGCCTCGTAGATACTTAAAATTACCTGAGGTGGGTCCTGCCATCCAGCTATACAGATTGTGATGCCCTTCTAGGCTTAAGGTTGGACTAAATGGACACCTGTCAGCGCTGATCAGCTGTGCTGCATATGCAGCATTGGATGGACAGGTAGATCAGGGCAAAGGCAAGAGCATTCCATGAACGTCACACTGCAAGGAGGTAAGAGGATGGGACATATCAATTCATCCCCCTCAGACATATTAGTTTTCTTTTTAAACAAGAGGCTATTTAGAAAAAGTGTTTGGTGACTACCATCAGCTTTTCCTTCCCATCAGCATCATCTTGCCAACTCCCACTCCCGTTCTCCAACTGCTCTCCCCTTCTGCTCCATTTCCCCATACGGTCCTCAGAGCATCACCCTCCTCATTCTTCACCTCTCCTCTTTGCATGTAGAAAACTCAGCAAAGCAGAGGCTGCTGCCCTGTGCCAACCACGTTGTCCTTTCTGATGCTGCTGTGTCCCCTTTGCAGACATCTGTTGTTCCCCATCTTTGGCAACTTTCTGGGCCAGGAAAGACTGTGGAGGTGTGTGTTTGCTCAGCACCAGACATTACAGGGCTTGATCCACCACGGGAGCTCCCAGGCCTGATGGAGCTCAGTAGCTGTTCCTGCTGCTGACAGAGTTTGTAACAGAGAAGTGTGTTGGTTTCTTTTAGAGTAATTTTTGTTGACATTGATTGGTCTAAATGTCGGTATCACAGTATCATCCTCATTTTGCAGCACTTATTTCACATAGCCCTGACATGATAACAATGTCCACTTAATCTTGCATGGAAATTTCGTTCAGTGTCCACTGGTCTGCACTGATTTATGCGGACGCTGCTTTCTTGTGTCACTGTGAACTGCTCTCCATAGATTTTCTGTGTCATTGATTTGCCATCATCTCCACAATCCAATACAATTTTCCTCCACTTGCATTTGATATTCTCGTGTTGACACCAAAGACCCACATCACTAATATTGTATTAACATCATTCTGACATGGGAACAAATCCTCACGCTAATAACATTTACTCTTGATAACTCCCCATAATGCAGTTGCCAGTAATTTGCTTCCAGAGGATTCAGTCTTTGGACTTGACATCCAGACATCCTCTTCAAAGCATTCCTGTTGATCGTACCCTGCAGTGCAACTTCCTCTCTAAAGGAGTGATAACAATTGCAATACCGATAATTTAATAGATTGGATTTTCAAAGACCTTTGCAAGCAAATATTTAGTTCTCACAACAACATAGACAAGAAATCGACTTCCCATTCCTTCCAAGAAGGAAGCTGGAGAGTTTTTTAGGTTCGCTTTAAGAAAAAACAGTAGACGATTCTTGGAGTAAGCAATAGCCCAAGGGCTATGTCAGTTATGTGGGAGACCCACAGTCCGTTCGCTCCTCTACCTGACCCAGACAGGCTCCAGATGGCTGCCCTGACCTGTTGGCCATTCCCCATTCAAGGATCTCATTTTTTGTTACAGCCAGAAATTCTGGCTCAGACCCTAGCAATCTCTCTCAGCAAAATTTAATCAGTACTGATATGTTCCCATGAAAAGTTTCAGTTTCAATAAATCAGTGTTTTCCAAGGAAAAAACATCTGGTTGGAAAACTCCCAGCCTACTTACATCTCTGCTATCAGCTACAGAAAGTCAATATTATTCTCCATCATCAGGACCGCCTCTACACTCCAATTCTTTAAGAAAGATAAACTAAGATCCCAATAAAGGATATGTTTTTTTTTCGGAAGTGCCCGAATGATTGAAGACCCCAGCAATTTCATAGGACGCCAGTTCCAAAGTCACTTGCAAGCTTTTGAAAATCTCACCCCAAATCCATCATTTTGAAGGCTGTTTGATTTTTGAATTCTGGGGTTAAAAAACACAGCAAAAGCTAAACAAAAGCTTACTCAAGGCCACACAGCAAGATCACACTGTGATGAGAAGAGATAGTTTTGAACACATTTTTAGCCAAGACGTGGACAGGGCAGCAAATTGAGGCTCTTTGCAAGCCATGCTGGTGGAGGCAGCTTTTTCTCCTTAAGAGTGATATATGTCACCCAGCCACAGTTCCACTCATGTACCAAGATAACTGGAACTTCCCAAACCTGGGCCCCTACCAAAAGGAGATGTTGGGGCCGCTACCCACAGGTGCAGTTTATCCAACTTTGTTAAAAAGGTTCCTCCAAGCTCAGGCAGCAGAAGCTGTGAATGAACCCACTCCTCTGTATATTGTCCATTAGCAGAACACCCAAAGTAGCCCATTACTAACTTCCAGTAGCAAACCTGGCATACTCATAGCCAGCTGAGAAACTTTTTGGGGAAAAAAAAAAAGGATTTCCTGCGTTGCCCACACCCCCTGTTCTACTTGCTGAACCAATCTATTCAGCAGAGGGCTTTAGGAAAGCTCAGTATTAAACTGTCATTTTGTCAATAAAATGTCATTTCATCAATAGTATGTCCAGGTGGCCAAATGTTTCTGCATAATTAATTCAACTGATGCATTAAGGAATGTTATACACAATATTAATCAAAAAGTACTGTCAATAAAAGAACCATATATAAACTGAGCTAAGGAAACTACAAACCTGTTTGAAAGCTAAGCTCTTTTTTCCAAGATGATCCTTCAATCTAGGGAGATGTGGATTCTGCTATCGAAAATGCTATTAAGAAAATAGCATGATGGTCCATGGAAATTTATTATTTAATTCCCCAAACGGTTTCCTTATCAGCAGGGCTTTACTGGCGTCTGAACTTAAATTTTACCATCTGAAACAAAGGGATTGCTGGGACCAGAGCCTTAAAGGAAGCAGGATTTGTGGTTCTTGGGAAATTCTATTATTTTTATATTAGGGTTCATTCTGAATGAAAACAAATTGCAGAATGTTGTAAACTTTCTGTGAAACAATGTCTTTGAAAATATGCTGTCAAGTCAAGTAAAAGCATTTTCTCACAGTTTGAATTGAAATGTTTTGCCACGTCACATTTTTACAAAGGCAAATCTGCAATGAAAATGAGGGTATTTAATCCTAGGACTGTCAGAAGTTCCTCGGTGAGCAATTGCTGAGGGCAGTGGCAGCCGATCACGCAGGGTATTGACCACCGCTGAGCTCTCCCTCTCAAGGCTAATGTCCTCTTTGTGTGGTGCTCTCCAGACGCTGTCTCTCACTTTCCCACTCCCATCCCCATCCCTGCATCACAGACCTGGCCCTCTTGCCCATCTTCATCCTCCCCATCCCTCCTCACCTCTCATCACCCTCTGTCTTCTGCCAGCATCTCTAGCTCTGGGGTTCCTCCACCTGCCTCCACCACATCCAGCTCTGAATTTCCCTGCAAGCCCTCATTGCAGGCGTGGTACCCACAATATTCAGTCAGCATCACTCACCCAGCTCCGTCCCACCACCAGCTCCTTCCACTGCCCGTTTCCCTCGCTGTGGTTGGGTCTGACACCTTGCTCCTCTTGTACCAATTGCTACAGCCCATGGGAAGCAGAAAGAGCAATGACAGGGAGGGAAGTCCTGCTCCGATGCTGACCAGGGTTATCTCCGGAGCAAAGGCAGACCCTGGGAAATGCAGCTAAGGAGGCTGCGTAGCTCACAAAGGGGCTGCTTTGGAAATTTTTATGATTTGGCCAAAGGCTGGGTTTGGGGGATGGATGACAGGAGGTGCGCCCTGCGCCAAGGAGGCCTGATCCGCAGCGGCTGCAGCTGTAAGTCGCGGCTTGAGGGGTGTGCAAAGCCTCTCACTGCACAGACTCTAAGCCAGGTGAAACAATGACACGGCTTCTCTCTTGAGGTGGCTGAGCCATTTTTGCTGACTTAAATAAAGAAAAAACAGGCAGATATTTTAGTTCAGGAATTTCAGCCCACATTGATGAAATGCGGCAAAATTAGAAGCAAGTAAAACCAGGTCTTAGGAGGAGTATTTTAGGCATATTTATTTACAGGCAAAATCAGCAGCTCTGCCAGCAGTAGCAATAACTCAGGCAGGGAAAATACGGTATTGCTCTCACTCCTTAGACAGATACCACAGCACAAAGCCTGCGGAACAATGCAGCAGCATCTACGGGAATTGTGATTAATTTTATATTGGCAATATATCGGAATCTTTTCAGAAAATTTTCAATCATTGTATTTGCATGAATCATTCTACCATGTAAATATCGCTATTGTAATCAGCAGAGCCACATGAGCAGAGCAAATTAGTTCTGCTCTTAAAATTAAGCATTTTATTCTGCAGTTAATAACATGAACTTTAAACAATTTTCTAGCCTTCTATGAACACGATCATGTTCTAGAATTTTTCATCAGAGGCGTTATTAATTCCATTACCTTCTTGTAATTATTTCCTATCCTTAACATGGGAAAATTGATGCTACAAAGCGTTATCTGTCCCCAGAAAATTATAGCTGCCACAACAAGTTGCCACGTTCTGCACAAATAAGCCAGTAAGGCAAAGAAACCACTGACATTTATCTATTTTATTTGTGTTTGATATTTTCAGTGTGTCTGCATTTTAAATGTATTTTAATGTAAAGGTTAATGGAGTTTTAATAAAGGGCAGATGGCTACTCTAATTGCAGAACACCCAGCATACTCTTTTAAAAACCTCTTTAGCCAGCTAGACAGATATTAATAATTCTGAATACCATTAGAAAAAGCAGAGGTTTGAATCAAATGATTCTTCAAAGTTAAATTTATTATTAAACCAAAACTGCAATCATTGCGTACATTTTGCAAAGAAAAATTGTATTATCAATATATTTCCCATCAAGTGATCCTGTGAACCCTCTATTATCTATTATCTGCAGCTAAATTATATATACTAAAGCACCAAATGTTGAACTTCCTGTTATATACTGTTTTTTATCCAGTTGTCAACTTTCAGCCTTTTTTTTTTTTAATTCTTTAAACATTTTGCTAGTCATGCAGTCTCTTTCCCGCTTCGCCAATTCGATCTTTTTTTTGCAAGAGTGAGATTCGTGGGTCACGTAACATCGTCCACGCACATCGCAATCCCTGGTGTGTGTCTTAAAAAAAGAAGAAAAAAAGGAAATAAAAAGCATGAGCTATTTTGTACTAGGCCCTGTGCCAAGCAGAGCCTCCTGCCTCCAGAAAATACAGTGAAAGCAAACTATATCTGTGCATCTCTTCAGAGCAGCCGGTTCTCTGGGAGCAGAAGGTGGCCAAATGCTACGCAGGAGTAAAGAAGACACAGGTACAAATCCTGTGGGTTTTATCACCAAACTAATTTGGTTCTTTGAGCATTTTGAGTCAGTCACTTCAAAGTCCCAATTAAAGGAGCTCAGATGTGACTCTGAAGTCACAGGAGAATAACTGTGTAACACCTGAAATAATTTAAACCGGACAGCAATTTTCTGCTTTGGAAATAATTCCTGTAACCTCTTCCTGCCCCCACCGCAGACCCCTCGGCACAAGCCCATGTACACCATAACCATCACCATCACCCTCTGAAATTAGCAGTTACATTAACAAGGTTTTGAAATATTGGCTGGAATGCGGTTTGGGGGCTCTACAATGGAAAAGAAGTAAGTTTTATATCATTTTATGAATGGATATTAATCAATGCTAAATCACAATGAGAGTCTTACGGAATCACATATTACAATGTCCTAAATCACAGGAGGAACTTGCTGTGACTAATGTTGCTACGATGACGTTTGATACAATTCATGGTGGGAGGGGTTCACATTTGGGTTTTACCACACTGGGTGCTTTTTGTGAGCCCACCGTGGATGAGAGGGATCTTTGGAGCCCAGGCCAGGAAACGGTATTATTTGTCACATTATTAATCTGCCCTTATGATTCATCTTTCATCCTTCCTGACATTTATGTTGTTCCTCTGACATGCACACTGGAGGCCCAAACAGTCCCAGAGCTGAACAGCATGAAAGTGAAGAGGGTCCTCATGTGCCTTCTGGAGAAGTGGCAGGTATCCCACCATCCATCCCCATGGATCTGTTATTTCTTCAAGTAGTTCCTCTAAATCGATTGCAAGAAGCCTTTCCTGGTTGGAGAGGAGGTCAGGGAGGCAGGCCTAGAGGCTGAGGCTGGGACCACCTGAATCTCAAAAACTCAGGAGAGCCTCTAAGATCTACAGACTCAAGGTCCTCTGGGGCACTCCCGTTTGGAGGGACCACTGACACAAAGTGAGTTGGGGAAAGCAAAGCACAACTCTGCCTGCTACAGGAGTGACTCTGCACCCAGCTTTTCTCCACCCAAGCCCACAGCTATCAGGGAGAGGTTCACCATCACCTCCGATGTGGGGAGGCAACTTCTGTGCCCCAGGTGTTTAAGCACAAGTCAGTGAAGGGCTGCTCAGAAAGCCCATTGGGATGAAGGATGCCCCAGGTACCTGCATAGAGGCACGGCATCTGAGACATGCAGCCCCTGCCACGTTCTCCAGGCCCTCACATGCTGGAGAGTAAGATGGGGTGGGCTGGACCAGAGAGAAGGCACCAGCTGAGGGATGAAAAACCAGGAGACCTGGCACGGAGCAGAGCATGTCCCCGCAGTCACAGCCTGGCCATGCTCTCCTGTCCCATCGGTTCTTCTGCCATCTGCCCCTCGGTGCTTCTGCCAGCCCCCTCCCTAGAGCCAGTCTGCTCCTGAGGAGCTCCTCCCTCAACCTTGGACATGTTCAGGTGACCCCCATGGGCTTGTGGGGTCTGTCCATGAGCCGCAACATGGGGCCAGAGCCAGCTCGGTTCATGGAGAAGGTGGGACTGCTTAGAGTCTGTGGTTGCCCTGGGAAGGAGGCTGCACAGGAGGCAAGATGACCCTGGTGAGTAGTTAAGCGAGATGACCCACCCTGCCCGCCCTGTCTTTTAGGACATCTCTCAGGGGTCTTTGCTACACGGGAGAGGGGAGCTGAGAAGGTGAAGGAGCACCGGGGCTCTCATCTGCTTCTGATAGAGGAGGGCGCGTGTCCCGCTGCATCCCCAGCTTATCCCTCTGGCAGAGCTTCGGCGGGTGCAGACCACCCAGCCAGGGGGGCGCGGGTTCTTTGATACCCCATTACACGTGTGGAACATCTCTGTAATTCCCGGTTATTCCCTCTCTAGTCCCTGGTGCAGGCTCTTGCCCCGGCCAGGCAGTGGGAAGGGGGGGTCCACCTGCATAGCCCCTCGCCCCTTTCCCCTGCCATGCCGCCCGCTTGCTGCGCCTGCGCTGGGGGGGCTGCGCCGGGGCGGCTTTGCAGGGGGAGCCCCCACGGCGCTTCCAGCCCCCAAAGCACGTCGGGGCTCTGTTGGGGAAAAAAAAAACCCACCCCGCAGCTTTTCCCCCAAACCGCGCGGTTTGTCCTTAACCGTCCGTTGCTTTGCAGCGCCGGCGGGAGGAGCCGTGCGAGCGATTTTCAGAAGCCTGCGCTGCGCGCAAGCACCGCGGAGGGCAGCGGGGCGGCCGGTCCCGAGCGCGTAAAATAGCCGCGGTGTTTCCAAACGATGCATTTAAGCCAGATGTTTAAGACGTATGAGAGAAGAGTAGTTAAAACCCACATTATATAGTTCTGCCTAGTCTAAAATTGCATGCGCTGACCCATATATTTTAAACCGTAAACGGACTCCAGTCGTTTAAAATATTGCAACGTCGATAGGACTAATTAATTGGAAATAAGAAACGAAAGAATACAATTAAACGAGGAGAGAATCATTTTCTAATTTAATAGCGGGACATTTATAAAGATCACAAGCTAAAAGGCATCGAATGATCCTATCGACGGAGTGTTAAATCAGCGCAGCTGGAGGGGGGGCACGGCCCTGGCCCTCCTCCTCCTCATCATCATCCTCCTCCTCCTCATCATCATCATCCTTCCCCTCCTTCTCCTCCTCTGCCTCCGCGATGGCGTTTCCAGCACGGAACCGCGGAAATCCCGCGCAGGGTAACGGCGGCTCCCCGTCTGCGCCGTGCCCTCAAATATGGTGAGGTTTTATTAGCCCCCATTTCCTAAGAATAATTTATTGCGATAAAACAGACACCCGAGGTCCTCTTAAATTGTCTTTTCATAATGAATAAATTTAGGCTGGCTAATTAATATATAAACTAACCCAATTTGTCAGGTTGATTTGTATTTTAGTTAATTGTGAAAGTAATTACCACAGAGGCAAATTAACAGCTTTCTGGAAATGACCAAGGCAGGGTTTTTATTTCCTTCCTGGGTGAAGAAAATTCATTTTTCCCAGCTCTTGATGTGATGAATAAAAGTCATAAATCTGGGTGATTGGTGCAGGCAGAGTCTAAATGGCTTCATATTTCATTTTAGGTTTAATAGAAATATTCATGCTCTGTTTTAATGAAATTAAATTGAAGGGGGGTGGACTGAGAGGCTGTCGGTCGGGGCTTAAAGGGGCAGCGCGTATTTGGTGGGCTTTTTGTTGTTTTCTTCCGGATGAGCAAAAACTGTCAAGCTTTCGTTGTTCCAGAAAGCCCGAGCCTGACGCGAGGATCGCAGCAGCAGTAGCAATAAATGTGTAGTTTTTTTCTTGTCGTTATCCGAAGAGAAAGTCCAACAACAGCCAGGCAAAACTTTGGAAGATGGAAAAAAAAAAAAACCAAAACAACCAAGCCAAAACAAACCCAACCCTAAAAAAAATATTCCGGCCTCCTAATGCAAAGACAGCTTTATTTTTTTTTCTTTTTTTTTTTTTCGAAATACGGGGTTCTGGCGTGAAGAAGGGGTTTTGGCAGTCCGTTTGCCGCCTGGCCCTTGTCTCCAGGACTGGCACCTTGGAGGGCCTGAGGTGCCCTTCCCGGGCAGGACGGGGCGCTGATGGGGACCCCGCCGCCTTTGTGACCTGCCCGCAGCCCTCCCGGCATCCCTGTCTCCCTTCTCCGGGCGAAAGACAAAAAGTTTGATGCCACAGGCGTTTTGCGAGTACCTGAGGCTGGTTCTACAGCCCGAGGGGCTCGTTTTCTCCCCAGAAGAGCCATCAGCCCCCTCCCCGTCCCTGCCTGGGGCCAGCCCCCCAGCCCCGGGGCCGGAGCCGCTCCGTAATGGCTCTGCTCTGTGACTTGTTGATTTCCCCTGAGCAAATACGGCTTTGATGCAGTCCCGGCGAGAGCGGTTAGCTGATGAATTGACAAAAACTAATCAGCTTTATTGGGAAACAGGTTAAGGGCAGCGGAGTGTCAATAATTCTCCGCCTGACCCCCTCATCCATTAAGAGAGGCAGGCTGATGAGACCGAGGAGACCCTGTGCTTTTTGCGCTGAAATTGCTTTCATAAACTCACCATTATTAGCAGTCGATGCAAGCGGCTAATTTAGAGGAGACATCCCGAGGATGTCACATTTATCAGGGGGGGGTTTATGTATCATTATCTCATTTACAGAATGTCGCGGTGTAATACGTGTTTTTTTGGCAATAACGCTGGCCCCGCGCCCGCCGTTTGTAACGGCTTCGGAGAGACCGGCCGGCGTGGGGAGACCGGGCTGTGGGGGGGTTGATCCAGAGGAATGAGGGGCCCCCTCCATCGCTGGGCTCCGGGGGCTCCGCCGTTCCCACCGGGCAGCCCGCGGCGCCGCGGCCGCCTGGGGTTACCCCACGGCCCCACGCCGCCCCTCTGCGCGCACCGGCCCGGTGGTTCAAAAGGCGAGATAGGCATCTGTTTGCCCACGGCCC
Source organism: Coracias cyanogaster (assembly GCA_033124195.1). NCBI lineage: Eukaryota > Metazoa > Chordata > Aves > Coraciiformes > Coraciidae > Coracias > Coracias cyanogaster. Next base: position 75 of record JAVSBS010011747.1, on the reverse strand, counting down.
GGGGAGCGGGGGGTCTGCTGAAAGGGGACCACCCGGAGGTGTCGGGGGAGCGCGCTCCTTGCGCTATCTCCGCCG
>JAVSBS010011746.1:58047-77744 GCA_033124195.1 Coracias cyanogaster | reverse complement strand
TTATGTCAGGAAGAGTTAATATGCTTGTGAAAATATGCATGTGTTTTTGTGGCTCTATGATTCATGATTTTTCTGTAACTTAAAATCATGAAAAAATATACAATTTTCCTAGTTTACCTTGATAGAACTATAACTGTTTGCAAAAGTGAATAATAAGAGATATTTCCTGGTATTATATATGTATTTTAATAGAGTGGAAACATGCAGACATCTAAATTGATGACATTTCTGCAGTCTCTTTCAGCATGAAATTTTGTCTGAGTAATCAGCATCTAGTCACTCTTACAAATTAGACGTTTATTGTGCTATTCTGTAACTGGAGTAAGTTTTTCAGATTTTGTCCATGTGTACTTAAAGGAGTATTGTTGTTGTGACCTGTGTTCCAACTTACATAATAAGTTGAAGTCAACTTGTGTACTTCTTTCTTCCAAATAGGTAATGTGGCACTTGACAATTTACAGATAAAGGAGAATGCATTAGTAAGTATTCTAATAATTTTAAATGTGTCATAGTATAAAATATGACTGCATTATGCTTTCTTTATTGGTTATTGGAAGTAAGTCCTTGGTTAACTGCTTCTAATTTTGCTCATGTTACTGGAACAGAGGAAGAAAAGCAGCTATGGTTGAAAAAATTGTGTGCTCCTTCCAAAGAGAAAAAGAATTTCTGAGAAGTTAGCAATAGGGTTTTGAAGTAACCTACCCACTGTTTCATGCATACATGCGTATACAACCAGTTCTGGTATTTGAAGCTTGAAATGATAAGCTTTAAATGAGATATTGATATGTTTCTGTTACCGTTTTGGTCATCCAATTTAAGGGAAAGGATTTAATTTCTGCTGTGAGTACTACCGTATAGTAGTAATTCTGTTAAGTCATAGGGGTTTTTTGTCACTTCATGCTTACGCAGTAGATTCTTAGGTGTTTCTGAGTGATTTACTGGATCTACTGGCTTTGCATATACTTGTGTATTTTCTTTTTGTACCTTTCTATGAATAAATGGGTTTTCAAGGCCTGATTCCTACAAATACATTTATCTAATTGAAGTCTTTTGAAAGGCAGTGGTTCCATTCTCAGGGAGAAAAAGTTCATCCTTTTACATCAGTTGATGGGATTGAAGCTTATATTTATGGCTTTCTATGTAAATTGATGATTATTAAAACTGGCAGGCATTAAGTTGTATACTCTGATAGTAAATATTCAGATGCTCTGTTCTGTTCTTTATAAAAGAGGTATAACAGAGTGAAGGAAAAACAAGAATTGACTTGCAGTAAGTACCCATATTCTTGTCCGGAAGAAAAACTGTGGCTGATTTTTATGTTCTTTAATTGAGTGTACTAAGACAATCTCACTGCAGTCTTTTGTGAGCTTCAAGCATCACTAAAGAGAACTGCTACACTTTGGTGAAGTGAAAACATGTTGGATCTTTGTATGACATAATCACCGCTTTCTCTTCATTGTTCTGAAGTTTCATATTTTATCTGTCCATTTCATCTATTTGTGATAACATTGTTGTGCTTTAAAACACTTGATACAAATATCTGTGTAATCTGGTAGTTAAAAAAGGAAAGAAGAAACTGTTATCTACTTTGTATATGTTTTTCCTTCTCATGAGGATGGCAATGTTTATTACTGTTTTAGCAGTTCTAGCTTACAAAAATGTGTGGTCATATATGTGACTGACCAGAGCTGAGAGCCAGCTAAGTTAAGTTCAAGAACCAAAACCAAGGATGTTTCTAAAGCTTTACAATGGCAATATTAGATTTCTATGCAAAAGTAATTAAAGAAAAGTCAGTAGTTAACACTATTTTTAGAGAAGTAGCCTACACCTTCCTGAAAAAGAAGGGATTTAAGAAACGTTTTATTTTTTTTCTAGTTCACCTATCTGTTGCTGTCTGGATTGTTTCTGTTTTCCTCTTAAGGTTTTACACCAGAAAATAGCTAAGAAAAGAAAGCCCAAAGGAAAAGGGAGATGAGCAAATGACTACTTGATTGTTGAATCCTTTTTTTTTTTTTTTTTATTTTAGCTTGGTGGTAGTAAAGGAGCATTTCACTAAAATGAAAGTTTGTCAGACCTCAGTCAAAATTTAGGCTTCAGCTCAATGCAAAGTCATCTTGAGAAAATAAGTGTAAGATTTCTAAAATTTGTACAAAATTATTTGCAAAGGAATTCTTAGGCACCATGAAGATGTAACAATTTTTTTCCTAAAATATGTTAGCGAGAGGGAGCATTTGCTGACATGAAATGCTGGAGTATCATTCTGTGAAATATGTCCTTTATCTTTTGAGGCTCTTTTGTGTGACTTCTGTTACAAAAATACAGAAGTAGAATGGGGCTGTTGTTATTAATGTTCCTTTTTTACTTTGTTAAAAACTTACAGTAGAGATAGTAGAGATGAGTTCTTTCTGATGGCTTTCTTCAGCTTTATCCTGTTTTTCAGTCATAATGAAAAATGACTGATGACAAACTGTGACCTAAGTTGTTTAGCAACTTGTTACATGTTTCTCAGCTGGTCCCCCTTAGAATTCAGCTGTGGGTTATAAATGCAGTATTAAATGGGGTGGATTTGGTTGCTGGTATCTGCTTCTACATGACTGCTCCTGGCTCTATCAAGTGCAGAGATCTTTGTTTGCTCTCACAGTTTGTTTCAACCTTTTCTTACGCCTGTGTTATTATGAATTAAGTTTGGAGATCTAACTATTTTAAGTGAGTCTGTTTTCCTCTTTTCTCCTGGTATGTTTCAATGAAAAATAAAAACTGAGAAGAAAGCTTCTGTTTAATCTTATTAACCAGATTTTTTTATATGGTTGTCACCAGGAAGAATTTAAAGCTTCTAGGACTATGCAGTTATAACCAGAAAAAGGTTAAAATATTCCATAGCTCTCGCTTTTCAATTGTTTATTTAATATGCTGAAAAAGAGCAAGCCATGGGCATAATGTTGAAAGTTTAGTCACTTAATTAAACTTGGTTGTTATTAGGCTCCTAACTGCAGCTCAGAATGCTTTTTGGAAAACTGTGGAAATTTGGCAGAGATGTTAATTTGGATATGAATCCCCTTTTTTGGAGCAGACCTGTTAAATGTATTTAAGTTGTTGGAAAAGTGGTGGTGAAGGTTGTTATCTAGTACATGGGAAGAGAGTAGTGGTTAATGTCTGTCTCATTTGGGAAGATGGGCTTGCTTGTTGTAATCTCTGAGATTAAGACTTCTCTTTAGGTTTTTGATTTGTGGTTTATCTTACGTGAGATGTCATACTTCAAGTGGAAGACCATTCTGGAATCTGGATGTTCTAACTTTTTTTCATCTTTCCTTTTGTTTTCTCCTACCTTCTCTTTAGTTTGTCCTCCTTTTTATAATCTTGATATTCCTGTTTTTGCTGTACATTATGCAGGAGAGACACTTAGGTTTTAATTGATGGTAATAATTGTTCACTTATCACATATTCCTCATCTTTATAAGCCTATTTTGTTCTTCATGTTTGGCAGACATTTTACAAAGAAGTTCTCGGTATTGCTAGTGAGACTTTTTCATATGTTTGTAAATAATAATTGCTGTTGTCAAAAAGAAAAGGCCTATGTAGATAATTATTGTATATAGATAAAATTTTACTTTTTAGTTTGGAGTGAGGCATTATCATACTTGTAGGAGAGAATTGTCAGAAATGTGTGAAGTGTTGGTTAAATGTTTACTTTCTTTTAAAGCTTTCTACAAGCCTAACCATATTTATGGATTCCTGAGTTCACATGAGTTCTACATAATTAAATCCCTGTCATATGGAGAACAGTTCCTGTTCTGCAATGTCAGTTCTGGGAAAATAGTTTCAACAGAAGTAAAGATAATAATTTTACTGAATAAACAAATTTATCTTTAAAATACATGTATCTGTTTAATACTGTTTTGTGGTTGGTTTTTTTTTTTTTTGTTACAGAGTGAACTGGATGTACCTTTTAAAATAAAAGTTGGTCAGATAGGTAAGTTTTTGTTTAAATGTGAGTATTGAAATGGAAATTTTAGTACAGGCCTTAAGGCCAGTCCTGCCTTGGAATTTCTGTTATCAAGCTTTCCTAAGTGACCTCTGTTATTTCTCACTGTAAAAGTAACATAGAAGTCTAATGTGACTGCCCTGGATAAATCATAAGATGTTTGCTGACAAGCCCTGTTTGTGTAACTTTACAGGCTAGTATGAAAAACATGTCTGAGAGTTTCTTCCCACATACACGAATGATCAAGGGAGCTGTTTAGTATAGCAGAATGTGTGTGGCTCTTTAAAGGACAAATTAGGGATATGAGGAATTTTATTAAGATTCCTGAAACTGACAAACATGCCAAAGGTATAGGAACTCTTAAATATATTTATTTATAAAGTGCATATATATATTAAAAAAAAAAAAATTTTTTTTTTTTTTTAAGAATTCCTTTCCCTGGTGGTCAGCATTGCTTTTTCCCGTGAAGCATGTTTTTGAGACGAATGTGTATTGTATTTCTTCTGCTGCTTCCCTGGGAAAATAATCTTCATCGCAGTGAATTGAACTCCAGTTGTGATCTCAAGTTTTGATCTGAAATCTTCTAACTGCATCTTCTTGCTTATATCTGTGGCTTATATTTTCTCTGCATGTATTTTATCACTCAAAGTGCTCTATAAAATGTTTTGTCCCATACACTTTCTTGTTACCTTTTAAGTTGTTTAGGACATTAAGATATAGGGCTAATGCTTTTTGATGTCCAAGGTGTTGTTTGGACCAAGCACAGTGCAGATTTTTGTTTTGACGTAACTCTATCTGCTTTGTGTAGATAAACTTACTCTGAAGATTCCTTGGAAGAACCTCTATGGTGAGGCGGTTGTTGCAACTCTAGAAGGCTTGTATCTTCTAATAGTTCCTGGAGCAAGTACGTAAACTCTTCAACAACATGCTTAAATAACGGAAGAGAAAATGTCTAAGGGTATCGTTTAATGATTGTATAATAGGAAGTAGTTCATGTAAGCTGCTATTTTTACATTCTCTTCCCTCAGGGAAGTTTCTAGACAAATGCTGTCAAGTTACTGGAAGAAGGGTGGGGAAAAACAGCACCTGTTGCTTTTATGAAAGTCTTTGGTTGTATGCTTTCCAAGTTAAATTCAACGGCCAAGTTTCCCTCTGAAGTCTATTTATTCTGAATCTATTTTTCTGACATGGTTTAGGTCTTTTGACTGTTGCATGATATAGTTAATCTGCTTCTAACTGACAACAATTAAAAGTAGTAATTCTGTTAGAAAATGTTTTTTAGGGAGAAGAAAGAAGGTCAGAGAACTTGATTAGTTTTCTCTGAAATCAAAACTTTGGGTACATTAAGAAAACTTACGAGTTTCTAAAGCATCAAATATATTGTGTAGTAGAACTTAAAAACCACACTTAAGGGTCTGAATTTCCACAGAGAGGTTCTCCTGTGAAGTAATGCTTAAATGTTGGCATGATCCTATTTGTGTCTTACTGTGTAAAAACAAAGATTTCAGAAGCTACATGTGGCTTGCAGCAATTAAATCTGGAATAGCCTTTATCTCAAACAAGGGTGTTTTGCAACATAATGTTGAGTGTGGTCTACACTGCTGGATTATGCATTTATGTGACTTGAAATTTAGGATTAAAGCTGTCCCAACTTGGCTTACAGGCATTAAGTATGATGCAGAGAAGGAAGAAAAATACTTGCAGGATAATAAACAAAAGGAACTGGCAAGAATTGAGGAAGCCTTGCAGAAAGCAGCAGAAAAAGGTACTGAGTTAATCATACAAATCTCCATTGGAATTTGAGGACTTAATTTTTTTTTCAAGTGTCTAGCTAATCTTAATATACTGCTTTGAAAAGCCTTTTTCCTTTTAAGATTGGAAATGGGAGTTTGATTATCTGGTATGCTTTTTTTTTTTTTTTCTTCCTTAAAACTGTAGGGGAACAGGACCAAAGATAACAGCATCATGCAATGCAGTTTCTATCTTGTTTTAGAGCTTCAGTGATTGGTGTTTAATAATGTGTTTTAGAGCTGTATGTGACAGTTGGTTTTTTTTTTTCTTCTAAGGAGACTTTAAGGAGAGTGGTAAGGTTTGTAAAGTTTTGCTTCAACAATACTGCTTTCTTTTTAGTTTCTACTGTCCTATGACACACTGCATTTTGAGTGGTTTGAGAAATGAGCAGGAAATAATGACCCAAGAAAACAATTGAGCTTAGGAAACTTGACCTAAACTTACGATTTAGGTCATGAAAAAATGTTAAATTTTCAACTATAGGTTAAAATAATTAATCATTTCAGTCTAGTTAACATGTGGTTTTTAGGTTTTTGGTTGGTTGATTTTTTTTTAAGAAAATTATGGTATAAATCAGGCTTGTTTGGATAGAAGCCAACTTCAGAACCAATGACAGGTAACTTATTTGTAGAGGAGAAGGTTGTTACTGAAGATTTTGTCTGAAGCGAGATCTGTTTGGTGGGCGGTATAATGGCTGTTAGGATGGCTGAAGTTAGTGAAAAGGAAATGATGCTTCGAACACTTGGAAAAAGATAGTTTGACTGTAATCCCTTTGCTTCTTTAATTTTTCAGTTCCTGGACATGCTACTGCCTTGTTCCTGCTTTGCTAGTTTGAGATGTACATTTGCAGTTTCCTTCAAACAGCAATCTGGCAATTGGTTTTACGGTGTGGAAATAACCCTTGCTTTATTTTTTTGTCTTTAATATGCCAGAAACTGTACAAGAGCTAAGACAACTTCAGTGAATGAATTTTGCAGCTATTACTTCATACTGGGGCAAAGGAGTGTTCATAGATGCTTAACTATGGTTATGTAAGACTTGGACGTAAAGTAGCAGTGTTTCAGCTGTTATTCACTGCATCAGTAGCAACTGGATGAATGGATAATATAGCAAGGATTTAACCTAATGGGCAAGGCTTAAAGAATTCAAATTCTGGAACTTTCTATAACTAAGGCTCAGTCTGTGCACCTGTGACAGTTGTGGTTTGTTTGTTTTTTTTTTTTTAATCATTGATTTGAAAGAAACTTAATACATCCACTATTTATAAGGCTTTTAGTAGCTCAACTCCTTATATAAAGAACTAGAATGAGATCTAGTCATGTTCTGCGGTGTTAACCTTTCAGCCTTGTGAAGGAAAAGCTAGAGGAACATTCAAATTGGATTTTCTTAAGCTGTAGTTGTCCTCTCAGTCATACTGCAACATGATCTGTATAGGTTCTTTCCAACTTGAGATATTGTATGATTCTATGGTTGCATCTCAGTGGTAGCTATTTGTTATTCTGATGTTGCGCTAGGGTATTGTACTCGGGATGACTTGGAGTTCTTGCATGACCAAATTGCCTGCTTTTGTTAGATATATAAGTCTTAGGGTCCAAGTTGCTCTACTGCACAATAAACTTGTAAGAAATTTAGCTCTTTCTGTAGGCTTTTAAGAGGACACAATAGCTGGTGGTGAAAATCTAGGAAATATATTGAATAGAAAGTTAATTGGGGTCCCTGAATTCTCATATGTTTGTTTTTCTAATTAACACTCACCTTAATGTGTTTAGAATCTTGAATCAGTACTTAAATTTATTTAAAAGTCTCTTAGCCTAAACCACCCTAAGGATACTGTCTTTAGACATGCTATTCAAATATTGAGCAGAATGGTCATGTCACTGTGTGGTTAGTGCAGTGTGATGAGGAAGTGAAAACAAGCTCTGCTGACACAAGCTGACAAAATACTATTTTGTCTTTTCTAAGCTATTAAAATCTGTCAGCATCAAAACTCATACATGAAGACCAAAGCTTGCAGCTCTTGTCTTTTGCTCGTTATGAATAAAATGAAAATGGCATAATTTGTGTATGTAGATAATCTTGGAAACTATGTATTTTGAAGTGACTCTGGCTGTTAATACTGTAATGGAAATACTAACTTGTTATACGAGTTTCATAAACTTAATGTGAAATCAGGAGCTGATTTCCTCCTTTTAAACAAAATGCATTTTTTTGGTTATTTGCTGCCATGTGGACCAAGGCACTCATTCACAAGATTCCTTGTATGCGTTGGAGAGTCTGATTTACAAGGACACCAAGCCTGGTGGGTATGCATGGTTAGTTACATTTTGCACATGCGTCATGGGTATGCTGCTTATATTTTTAAAAAACAGTTCCTCCCTGCCAAGGAGCCAGCTGTAGAAATGAGAAAACAATCCTTGTTTGGTAAGCATCCACTGGTTTGTGGTTCTAGAAATAAGATTTTAATGACACTGCATTCAAGTGGAAACTTGTAATGTCTAGTCCTGTCTTAATTGAGCAGCCGTTTTGAGAAGATTAAGAGATTATTTAGAAAGATTTCCATCAGCCATGTCAAGCTCAAGAATGTTTTTAAATGCTGACAACTTTCTACTGTAGTTTTAGCAAACTATCTTTAGGTGTTTTGATAATAGAAGATTGTTACCCTACTTGAAGTGCCTGGGTTTAAGATACCGGAAGGTCAGACTATTTTGAAACTGTCGACAGGCAAAATGAAGCATAGCAGATGGAAGTGATTTGCTGCAGTATCAGTTGCAATGTCTCCTTTCTTATTCCTGGTTTTATTTATTTGGATTGCTCTCAGGTTAGGCAAGGAAACTGTTTCCATTGTAAATCAGAGGAACAGAGTTATTATATTATACCTGCTCTGTTTTTACCTTCTTGAACCACATTTTCAGAAATGTATTATTAGCGAAAATTGAATGGGCTTTTCTCTGAGCGCAGGTTTAGAATGAGGTTAAAATAATGCATTTAGTTTCTCTGTAGTAATGAGTGTTGGTAATCAAGAGGGAAAACAAGTTGCCTTAGTTTTGTTATACGTGGGAGCAAAAGCCTGAGAACTATCATAAGTGAAGGAAGTAGCCTTTTAAAAATATCATTGGTAGAGGGTTACTTGCACTGTTAAAAGGAACTGTCCAAAAGAAAATGTTGTTGGCATAGTTTTTCCTTTTTGTTATTTGTAGAGTGGTAAACTTACCTGCAAGACAGGTTGAAATCTTGGCAGGCACTTTCTCCTCCTTTGTTTGAACAGGCATGCAAATACATAAAAATGAAGTTGTTCCCCACAGTTAAATATACTGTTGCACTTGCTTCCTCCTTGCTTTAGTGGGATACACCCTTCTCATGCTACAACCTCTGCAAGTTATGCAGAGACAGTGTTATTGCCAAGTGTGCTTCACCTGTATGGAGTGCAAGGAAACAATGCAAGTTGCCAAACTGGTTTTCTTTAGGAATGTGGAAAAAGATGAACATTAATGAATGAAGTGGTTTTGATTGTGTGGGTCATAATTTGTGTATAAATAATTTAATTTAAATTTTAAATTTCATTTCATGTAAAGCTTGTTGTGTATAAAGCTTTTAAAGAGTCATCATTTTTGTATGGCTTTTTTGCAGTTACTGGTATTGTTCTTTAAGATTGCTTTCATACCATACTGTTAGTGAGCATGGGAATCATATTGAAAAGTGCTTTTGGGGTTTCCATGTACATCTCAAATATCTTAACCTGGAAGTTATGCCCTTATATGGTAGAAACGTTTTCTGGATTTAAACTTTCATTTTTTTTTTCCCTCATGTATGTTATGAACTGTTCAATTATGACAATTATGCCTTAGCCTGAAGACATTAAATAAAAAGCAGACATTGACCAGGGTTTCTAGTAAGCAGTCATGACTCTGTTTTTGGCTTTCTTTTGTACATAAGTGATATGGAAGTATGCTGTGTGTTTGCTGAGAAGCCTGGTGATTATTTTTGATGCCTTGAGCTCTTGAGTCATTATATAAGAAATTTATGAAAGTTGAATTAAATGCCCTAACCTTACAATTGGCAGGATGATTGATCCAGTAGAAATTTGGATGCTTAATCTAAAGTTTTTACTGGCTGCTTAGTTTAATTTGGCTTTAAATTTCAATGACTTCTGAGGGGGGAAAAAAAAAAAGCAAGGCTTCAGTTGCTTCAGTAAAAGTTAATTTAGGTATACATACCTGATGAAAAATAAGGCTCTGTGCTATGAGAAGTAGCTGATTGCTTCCTTAACAGATCTGAAATTGTAAAAAAGCTTTTAATAAGATCTTACTAAGGCATTCTACTTTAAGACAAACTAAACTTTCTTCCTTCTTTTCTTACGCTTTCTTTCGTTTCTGCCTTACTAACTTGAATTTTATCCTTTTTCCAAAATATTGCTTGCACTGAAAAAGGACGTAAGCGTAAAAAGTATAAAAAGCATTTTAAGAGACCCTTTAAAGGTCATGATCACTCAAAAGGTGGGTAAAAGTTATGGCTTTTCACTTTTTAAAAGACTTTTGCTTTCTGTTTGGGTTAGTTTTTCATACTCTTGGATATATGTCCCCTGATACTATTTTTTTTCTACTGTTTGAAAGAGAGGATGTAAACTGGAGAGAGCCCCTTTTTGCTGTTTATCTCTTTTCTGGATCTACTAGGACTGAAGAGAGTCCTTGTTTCTCGATAGTTGTACAGCTCTGCCTATTTCTTCAGCTTGAGCTCTCTGTAGCATTTCTAAGAAAAATGCAGACATTTGGTAGGCTGATTAGTGGCACTTCACTGTGACTGTTGGAAAAAAACCTGCATGTGGATGAATTATCTGTCTGTCTAATTTTTGTAATATTCCAGTAACAGCTGTGTGAAGTAAACCTAATGCTATATACTGATGATATAACAGTAAAGAGTCTTTCAGCACCTCCTTGAAATAGGTTGTATGGTGTTATGACTGACATTTTAGCAGCAATGAAATGGATGTTTTTCCCTAAGAGGATGATAGTTGTCCATAAGTACTAAACCATGCAGACCTTCAGTATTAGCATGTAACTAAGAATGGGTTGTCATATCTCACGTGGTTGTATTGTTACATACTTGATCTTGGAGGAAGCTGTAGCATAGACTTGTAATTGGGGTAAAAACTTTGTGGAGGGCCTAGATAAGCTTTGTAAGGTATCAGACTTTTATTGCTGATGGTAACTGCATCTGGCTGGAAAAATGTTCATGGGTTGCTTGTGTGCACTTGAAGGTCAGGAAGCCCTTCTGCCTCTTTGTTTTTCTTTGTTATGGGTATTGTCTTAGTTTCTGTTAATAGGGGGTGGGAGTTGTGAAGAAATGATTAATAGGAAGAAATGTGAGTTGTATCTGAAAGTGGTATAATGTTCTGGTTTCTTCTGAGTTCCTGGCTAACTGTTAAAACTTGAAATCAAATGCTCTCTTGATTAAAATAGTGTTATATCATGTTCAGTAAGAAAGCTTTTTCCGTTTTTAAGGAACGCCCTGAATCTTTCTTAGAGCTTAAAAAAAAGGTTTTTCTCTTTTTTTTTTTTTATAGCAAGTTGTACAAAGTTACCTATCTGTGGTGTTCAGCATGCATTGTGGGTTTAAAAAGTTACAGTTCAAGTAAGCTGAGAAGTCAAACTTGGAGTGCAACTCTAAACTTACTTAAAACCTGTAGTCCTTATTTCTCTATATTTGGATAGCTATGACTTAGTTTAACTTGAGCCATCTGTAGCATTTCCAACAACAAGGTGCAAGCTTGATAGGCTCATCAGCAGCATTCACTGGGATAGCCACTTTGTAAGGTGGGTACTGAACAGGACAAGGTAGCCTGTAAAGCTGGCTAGAGAACACGCAGCTCATCTGGCCGTATTTTAGGCTAGATGTTAAGATGCTTAGCCTGAGATAATATTTCCAGAGCCATGAAATGATGAGGGATTGTAAATGTTCCCCCCGACTCTGCATGAGTACATTTTGTATTGGATGGAATGAACTACTGTGGGTATGCAACTTCTGCTACCTGATCTTGTTCAGTGTGAATTCAAGTATCACTACATGATGGAGGAAAGTCTGATATGAAGCTAGTTGAAATGGTGATGTATAAGTCCAGTATGGAAGAAACTGAGCATTTCAGATTATTCTTTTTCACCTACAGTATGCCAGTGTTGTAACTTTCTCAGGCAGTGTTGTATGAAAAGCTCTAACGGACTGGTGTCTTGTTGTGCAACTATTATCTTCACCTGGTTATACAAAGATATTTTGTGCTAAATTACACTGTCTTACCTATTTGCTTATTGAAGTCCCTAGTAAGTTGGTGAGGGACTCTTAAGAGTCTTCCCTTTTACCTTGGAAGGAGTGGGGAGAAGTATACTAACCGAGAACTTGCTGTAAGCTAAACTGTTTTTACTGTGACTTATACATGGATTTTCTTATGATGTGTTGCGTATACAGAGCTAACATCATATCTTCAGAATCCAGATGTACAGAAAAGGAAAAATGCAGACGTGTAATCTAATAAATTGAAAACCTAAGTGTTCATGTTAAGAGTAAATATTAAATAAACATTAGTATAGCTGTTGGTGTGGTTAAACTCAAGATGCAACTACCGTACTGAATACTGGCTTTTTTAAATTATTGTTTTAGATAAACCGAAGGAGGAGAAGAAAGATACTTTCTTAGAAAAACTTGCAACTCAAGTGATAAAAAATGTGCAAGTCAAAATCACAGGAATTCATGTGAAATACGAGGATGATGTAAGTATCTGAAACATTCTTTACATTTTAAATTGGATTCTGGTGCCATCATGATATTCTGCTCCATAGGGAGAAACTGTTATCTGCCACCTTGAAAAAGTTGCAGTGGCTGCTTCCGGACCTCTTCAAAGTACGCCAAATATGACTGAAAGTCAGAAATATTTTGGATATGTGAAATAGATATTCTCCCTTTTGCCTTATCCAGTGGTGCCTTGCTCACTAAATGTGGATAGTGCCTCATTGGCCTATGTCAGTGTGTGCAGTAGATAAAAAGAATTGTTCTGAGTAAAGTCCAGAGTGGCAGAAACTGGTGGAGTTACAGATGAGTCAGAAGGCAAATTGTTGAAAACACTTAACTGATAAATGAGAATGTTTACATGAACCAAACTGGTATTATTCTAGCCTGCTTCCAACTTTCTGTAGGAAAATGATGGAACAGTTTATGATAAGATAGTTGGAAGTAAAAGAAAAACATTGGATATAGAGAATTTCTCAAACCTATTTTGGGACTATTTTCAGAGTCACTAAAATTAAAAAGATGGGAGGAATGAAAGTCTTGAAATTATATAGCTGATGGAGATGTAGGACTCTGTAGTTCTTAGTTCTTTGGCGTACAAAGATTTTAGAAGACCAAAGGAAATTTTCAGCTTGAAGTCCTTGTCTTTATGCTGCAGCTATATTAGTTTTGGCCCAACTTAGGAGGTTCCAAGAATGCTCAGCTAGAATAATGAAGCAAATGAAGATCCTCAAAACAGCTCAGCATTTCAATCTCATTTTAATGAAATGATATGTCTCTGTTTGCAGCAAGAGAAAGAAATAGCTGATTTCTTTTTCTGTTTTTGTAGATCACAGATCCACAATGCCCAGTTTCCTTGGGAATGACATTGGGCGAGCTTAGTTTACTGGTAATGTGTGTGCATGCATGTTCTAATGATTTTGCTTGTCTTTGGGGTAGCACAAAGGAAGAGTCATGTATTTCAAGAAGATACAATGGAAATTCCACAACTGGAAGTGAAGATAATGTTTTATTCAAGCAAATAGTACTTGATTTTTTTGCAGGCAGAAGGGAAGGCAATTGAGTAACCTCACACTTTGAGACGAGTGATTTGTTGTTATGATCCAAGTGATCTTTAAAACTGAACATGTTTAATTTCATAGGGCCAGTTATTTCTAGGCCTAATAAATTAGGGCAAGCATGATAAAGAATGTATTTTGCCCGCTTTTTGAGAAAGGGGGGGTGAAAATTTAAGCTAACCCCTGTTTTCCTTGGGTGATAAGGATTGTATGGGTAGGATACCGATTTGAAAATCCAAATAAACTTGACATATTTTTGTATTGGATTTTGACTTGTGTGTATGCAGTCTAGAGAAGCAGGCTTCTCTAATCAGGTAGCACTGAAATGATGCATTCTGTGCTTGAAAATATAGGATAAAACTGCAAATGGGATGCACAGAATGACTTTTATATCTTTTGAACTTTTAGACAACAAATGAGAACTGGACACCTTCTATTCTGAATGAGGCTGCAAAAATAATATACAAGGTAATGTTGGGGTTTTTTTCGACACGAATGAAGAGAGCAACTGCTGTTAGAGACAAGTAATCTAGGGTCCTAAATAAAAATTAGAAAAGTAGTTTGCTTTGTGGATTCTCCTGTTTTCTTTAATTTTGCTGTGTGCTTAAACAGAAGTAGGACATAAAGAATTGGCTTTGTGTAAGTCATAATTTTAAACTCCATGGTTTAAATTTCCCTTAAATGCAAACACTGATCATTTTGCTAAATGCATTATGCAGCAGTTCTGTATGGTAACTATGATTTTAAATTAGTTGTCAAATTGCTATTTCCTACTGTAGTTTGTATGCCTAACATGATTGGGATTCTGGTAGGTAAGCAGTCTCACTGTTTTCCTTGCCACGCCAACCCCAAGCTGAAAGCAGTATGCAAAGATCTGAGAAATGTTTGGAACGATGTAAGAAGGATTTAATAGTCCTGGCTTCTTTATTAGGCCAAATGTTGTTTTGGTGTACCTTCAGCCCTACAATCCACGGTTGTATTTAACACATGTGCATCAACTTGTGTGCTTCTAAGAACTTGCTTTTTGGCAATTCAATTTTCACTTTTTCACAAATAGTATTATAAGATTAAATAAATCTTAATGCTAATGGTGAATTTGCTGTGTATTAAATGGAAAGCTAAGTTCATAGAATGGATTGAGCACTGAGTATGGAATCTGAATGTTTTCTTTACTGTACAGCTTTTGTGCCTGGACAGCCTCAGTGCTTATTGGAACATACACAGCAAAATGTATTACCATGGATCCCGTGAACAAATACTGGTAATGTAGAAGAAAACACTTTAAATGGTGCTATATTCCACAGCTGTTGTAGTATTCAAAACTACACCATACTGATTTCAATCAAACTCCACGCATTTAGAGTTAACTGTATTCTGATACCAGGGTCATATGTTAATCTATTTGCATCATTGATAGCTAATGTTTTGTTGGGAACTTCATATGTTAGCAACCCCTATAGGCTTTAAAACTTATAGGTCTGACCTATAGGTCAGAAACTGCGTCTGTAAAATAATGTTATTTTGGCACATTAAGTTTGACTTCATGCTGTTTACCCAGTACTCTTTGCTACATATCTGGGCTATATGAGCTGTTACCCACTTTCTGTAATGAAAAAGGCAATATAGAGATAGTAAATGAGCATGGAATTAATAAAAATGCAAAATGTTAGGTCTTTATCAAACAGGAACTTAAATCACATATTATCCAGGTTACCTAAGCTGCATGGCTGAAATTCACCAATAGAGTGAGGCCAGGTAGAAGAACAAGAGGTTAAAACAAGTAGATTTTTTTGGCTTTTTAATAAGCCAGAGCTTGGGTAGGTAGGTATCTGTTATCAGATGTAAACAAAGAAACAAAAACTTGCGGAGAGGCTAATGTAGTAATTCTTTAAGATAGCAACCCTGATTTTGGGGTGTAGCTTTGAAAAATTTTTAAGAGCTTTAATAGAATAAGTTATATGGATTGGTGAATGAGTATGCTGTGCCTCCCAGAAGAAGGTGTCAGTTTTGAAAGTGGAATGCCCAGGAGGATTGGTAAATGAAGACTTCTAAAAATGAGCTTGATGGAACATCATTAACTTTATCGAAAAGATGATGTTGGAAATACTTTCTTCCAACTTGATGAAACTAAGCTGGGTCATGTGTAGTCTAGAGAAATAGATGATGGTGCTCCAGTGCAGAAGATGAGAGGCAGCACGAGGGTAGTGAGACGGAATGAGAGGGAGACAACCTTAAAATGGTAATTACAGGCAAAGAATAAAATCATATATAGAGGGGGTGCCTTCTCAGAAGCTGCGTTAGGTTTTTACCGATTCATTCATGTTTTGAATTGCTGTTAGCTGGATGAGTAGTGGATTACTGCAACTTGTAATACTTTAAGTGTGTAAAGTACTTGTTTTTGCTTTCGTTTCATTGCTGTGTTATCCTCTATGTCTTACTTTCCTGGAAGAGGAACTGGGAGCTTGGCAGTATAAATAGGGCAGTTATATAGACATAAGTTGTGGATGAGGGCCCACATCTTCTTGTTGTATGACAGCTGAGGGCTTCTGAGTTGCAGATGCATCATTATTGTTAAGTTTGTTTCAGATGATCACTTTTTGTGTTTAAAAGAGCTCACTTATAGGTAATGAGAAAGTTATTCTGTGAGCTTTTGAGTAGTACATAACTGAATATCTTAGGTTCTGCTTCAGATTTTTAAAAGCAATACAGAAACTAAACAAATGGCAAATAACATGTTGTCTTTAGTAACATTATCTGTATTAAATACCTGAATGCATTTTATACATAATTTTTAGTATAGCTTCTGTCCTGGAAAGCTAGGTCTTCCATTTGGCAGGCTATTTTGGTCTTAAAATTAAGTAGCATTATCAGAAACTGAGGTTTATTGTAGTAGCTACGTTGTAAGAATAAGATGTGAAATCTGTGGTAATCTGTTACTTTTGCACAACAGTCTTTACAATCTGCTTTAACTGATTTTGCCATTGCAGTTCTGAAACTAGATGAAGTGTTTGAGCATGGATGTAGTGTTTTTAATGAGTTGCTAAAGAATTAAAGCATCAGGCAGACCTCATTTTGAATTAAGACTTGGTCCTAGCACAATATTTCTCAGGCTTCTTGGGCTGTTCTGTCGTATTCTTGACTTCTATCTTGAATTCCTCTAATACATGCAGAATATCAGAAGGCTCAATGGCCTCTTTATGTGCTAAAAATGAGGAAGGGTAGAATGTGAGTAGATAATCCTAGTACCTTCAAGTACTTCAAAACCAAATGCTTGTACAGTTATGCTACATGTTTGAGTGTACACATGAGTTATATGCCTCTAAATTAACACATATTAGTTGTTATTGCAAGATGTAGACTGAAGTTGAATTAAAACTACTAACAGTCCAGTTGATATGAGAAACTTTTATAATCTGATGTTTTTAAACCCTTCACTCAAGTGCTTGGGCTGTATTAGCTTTCCCATTTAGGGGGAGGAGGCCCTTGCAAAATACATGTAAACTTAAGTTGACGTACTCAAAGGTTAGAGAACTGTAAACAAGGAATGCACTTCCGCAGTTGCTAGACAGTGTCATATTCCTTTACAGGATCAGCTGAAAAGAGGAATTCCATGTAGTGGTAACCAGCCTCAGGACTACCAGTACAGTAAGTAAGCTAGGAATGAGTGAATGTAAACTGTTCTGAGCATGTTAGTATACAGTAGCCTGACCTGATCATGCAGGCATGCCTCTGCTAACTTTATTTTACAAAAACCTAAACGTAATATAACTTATTAGAGTTTGTATGCTTTTTGACTACTACTGTGCAATCTTAATTTTTGCTAAGTATTGCATCCTGATTCTGTGGGTCTTCATCATACGTTATCAGTGCAAAGTGGATGTGTCAGGCAGTGGAAATAAGTAATTGTAAATATAAAATTAATCTCAGATTTTTTTATCTTTAAGTTTTTAGACCAGTATCAGCCTCTGCAAGACTGTTTATCAACCCATATGCAGAAGTAGAACTAAAAACTCCCAAACTTGATTGTAATGTAGAAGTACAGAGAATTGTCATTGAATTCACTAAGCCACAGGTAAGTTGACTTGGTATCTGCTATTACGTACTTCAGAGTTTATGATGAACTGTAGGATTTTTTTGTTGTTGTTAGAAAACATTCTTCTTTGGCAATTTTTTGGCTTGAATGCAGGTAGACTGTTGAAGCTGTTCAGCAGTAGCTGTGGGCAAAGCTTAGGATCATTTTCCCTTTGTATAACAGTCACTTCCTGGTGCTAGGTCCTGACGCTCTGACCCAGTTATCTAGGGATCTTCTGGGGACCATCTGATATGTATTCACCCCTTCCAATAACATTGGTTGTACATAGAGAATGGAATAATTCCTATGAGTAGCCCTTACCTTACAAAACAGTAAGCCACCATTATAACTGCAGAGATGCCAAGATACAAGCAAGGGTGGGAATGAATGGAATATGCTGGCTTTGGCAACAAAGCCTGCTGAAGTGTCAAGGAGCTCGTTTAGATAGTTCCCCAGCAATGTTAGTGTTTTTCTTTATTCAGTGACAATTAATAGTCAGTTTGCTAGATAGCTTTTTAGCTTTTATTGATGTCAGAGTTCAAAACAGTACAAATAAGGTTAACTAATAGAAAGGCAGTTCTAAAATTGTATTGAAGAAGCAAATACAGTTGGTTTGAGAAAGCCCAAGACTTTGTGCTGAGCAGGCTAACAGACATACAAATTGTTGTAGTTCTGCAAGGAAAGCATAAATTCATACAGTTATGTCATTTTGAGAGCAATGAATACAGTTGGTCCACTTTTATGTGCTAATAAAAATGCATAGGCTTAAATTTTTGTATAGTTTAGGTAATACTGAAGGCCATGATATATATGCAATTTAAGTGCTGTGTCCAGCAAAATCTGAACGTCTGCTAAGAAACTTGTTTTTCTGTGTTTAGTACCTCAGCATGATAGACCTTCTGGAGTCCATAGATTATATGGTTCGCAATGCACCATACAGAAGATTTAGGCCAAATGCATCTCTCCATAAAAATGCCAAACAATGGTAAGCTGTGTTAGTGCATTCTTTGGGAGACTAGAGTTCCCTCCAGTCTCTTCATTCTCCTTGTAGTTAACTGTAGTTTTTGACCTAGATCACACTTGTCGTTATGACTTCCACAGAGCTTTGCTTAGCTGAGTAGAAAGGGGTTGTGGAAGAGAACACATGAAAGAAGCAAGTGTTGAAAATCTGACTTGTAAAGCTAACCCCCATCCCAAAAATTTCTGAACAAAATGACAATGTTCGCTCTAGAAGTTAAAATATAATTTTAGAAAGACCAAAGGAAAAAATTAGCAAATTTATTACAAAGGAAACACGTATGTCAACTGTAATTTTTAAGGTTTTGAGCTGGTACACATTTCTGTGGATTTTTTTTAATAAGTACTTATTGCTGTTACAGCCCAAATTTGCAAACATGCATAAGTCAATAAATTATGATGCAGGCATTAAATAGAAACCTTCAGTCTGTTTTTCAAAAGTGATGTTGAAACTGTTTTTGTAAACAAACTTACTCAAATAATAAATGGCAAACAAATTGCATATTAATAAATTACCTTGGCAACTTTTAAGTTGTAATGCACTAATAAAATGGAAAGTTGCTCACAAGTGTGGAATTATTGCAGGTGGAAATATGCAGGTAACAGTGTTCTTGAAGTTCACATCAGAAGACATGCTCGAATGTGGTCATGGAGTAACATAAAACAGCATAGGCAGCTTCTAAAGAGTTACAAAAATATGTATAAGAACAAGCTGACACAGAGTAAACTGTCAGAAGAAACACAGAGACAAATTCAGGTATTTGTTTTTTCTCTTTGTAGGAAGTATGTTTTGGTCCTTTTATTAAATAATTCTTAGAATATACATGGCAGTAATCAAGACTGGTGGTTTTACAAGGGCACAAGAGTTCTATGGAAGTACCATTTTAATCTGAAGTTCAGTGTAACCTGTTGTGGAAAGAAAGAAAATACTGGTGAAGTGCCATTTAAATAAACCCTTTTGGTTGTGGATTAATGAACTTGAATACATTTAATGAAGTGCAAG
>JAVSBS010011746.1:44855-58016 GCA_033124195.1 Coracias cyanogaster | reverse complement strand
TCTTTAAAAACAGGTTTCATCTCCTAGTCAACTACTGGGGAGGTATACCGTTAAAAGAGAGGAGCAGGTCTAGAAATAAATGGGAGTGTAAATATGAAGGAGCTGACAGAGAATGTGTAGTGGTGAATCTTTCCTAAATGTGTTTTAGAGGCAAATGATTTCATGATAGATTTTTACAGGACCTGGAAAGAAAGCTTGATGTCTTCAATATAATTTTAGCAAGACAACAAGCACAAGTTGAGGTAAGAAATAATTTTTATTCAGTAATACTGTCACGGTTCAAATAGAATGGTTTTATCATGAAAGTATCTTGAAAAAGTTTGTGCTCATTAGTATGATAGGATAGGGAAATGGAAGGCAATTTCCTATCCTTCCAGGACAAGAGTGCATTGATTTCCAAACTAGAAATCTGTTCCAAAACCCTACCACTGTGCAGACAGTGTTTCTGCTAGCCACTTTGTTCCATTCAGGCAGTTGTCTAAGGGTGATGATATAATGTTTTGGTTTTTTTTTTTTTCTTCCTTTGACTTTTGTTACTTCAAGACTGGCTCTACAGCTGTTCAAGATCAAATGTGCAGCTGTTCCCATCCTACCTACACCTTTAGATAGTCTCTTTGTTGGAGACAGCCTATGTAATTAAAGGCAAATCTGAGAATTATTTAGAGGTAGATGGAGTCTCTAACTGCATTTTATTTTGGATATTATTTGTGCCACTTAAAGGAATCGCACGTTATAATATTATGAAAAATGTTATCTGCAGGTAAGATTAAAAACACGTAGCACACTGCTGACGGCCTCAGAATAGTTGTCTTGTGAGAAGCATGCTACCAGTAGCTATCTTCCTCACACGAAAATTAACCTCTGTGGTTGCATCATGTAGTTATCTGTTCATGCCAGTGTAACTTCAGTGTTTATGCATCCAGAATGTATGGAATATGAAGATGAAAAAATAATAATGTTTCTTATTTTTGAGATGGTTCTGGTCAGACCCTGATTATTAATTTTTTTTAATGCAAAGTGAAAGCCTAACTTCCAATTACACATTTTAAATACGTGTAATGGTACAGGATCAGTCTTCAGGTTTGTTACTACTAGATTTAGGAAATGTAATTGCTTCTTGTAATCTCTTAAAAACTAACTTTTCATGTGGTTTCTGCCTTGTTGTAGTATAAATGCTAGTGAAATGTGTAGAAGAAGGCTGTCCAATGCAAAAGCAGCACCTGCTTGTTTCCACACACACTCACACGTGCCCACACACACACTCAATCACTGTAATCTTTTTCTTTCTGTATGCCGAGTCAGTCCCTTGCGGGATGATGTTGCTGCCATCAGTTAAGTCTGTTCCACACACATATACACTTGTATTATTTACAGGAAAATAAAATGTATAGTAATTCTATTAATTATGTATTTTAATGTCTGGTTTGTAGACAATTAGATCAGGACAAAAACTACTGAAGAAGAAGACCACTGAAGTAGAAAAAAAAAGTGGAGGATGGTTTAGTGGTTTCTGGGGTAAAAGAGAATCTAGGAAAAAGGAAGATGAAGAATCCTCTGTTCCTGAAAGTAGGTGTATACTGTAATGCAGTAACTTCTGTAGAGACTTGAAGTCTTTATGTACATTAAGAAGGAAGTTACAGTATGTTTTGCTTCTTACTATGCAGAAGGAGGGAGCGTGGCATAAACAGTGCAATGCATTATTGAGCCATTTTATGGTATTACTTACTCTTAATAAATATTGAGCTGGCAAATAAGGCCTACTTCTGAAATGGCCTTAAGCATTTCAGAACCTTAGTAGGGAGAGGAGTATGAAGCTTATAGCTGTGGTGTAATAGGTGATGATTGGAATACTGTGTTCTGGTTGTTTGCTGTCTGGACCAAAGCTTTGTTACAATAGTACTCCTCAAAGCTATTTTCATCGTTGGGAATTATGGGTACTCGTGTAAGACAAATTATGTTGATTTCTGTGCTACCGTCATATATGGAGACTGCTCCTGTGTAAATTATTTTACAGTCTGGAACTTAGTGCAATATGAAGAATCAAAGAAATGCATCAGCATAACTTAAGTGAAATAGAAAACAAATGGGAGGAAAAATGCGTATTGTTACTAATCAATGTTTTTGTGGGTTTTTGGTTTCTAGCTATTGACGAACTAATGACACCGGAAGAGAAAGCTAAGCTTTATACTGCTATTGGATATAGTGACAGCTCCCATCATCTTTCCTTACCAAAGCAGGTAAGTGCCGCCTTATGGGGATGGTTTAAAAAAAAAACAAACCACCAAACAATGCAACCAAAAATCCAACCAAACAAAAAAAAAAACCTTTCCTGATGCATGTTAGCCTTAAGATGTGCAGTGCAAGTCAAACCCATCTTGAATGTACAAAGAAGATTAAAAAACATTCAGAAAAACAGAAGGGCTAATGTTTTCTTTAGTAGTGTTTTGCCTTGTGCACAATGCTGATCTGGGGTGATTTACAAGGGACAAACTGGACAATAGATAGGTATTTGCAGCTTGGAAGAGATTACAAAAACTTAACGTAAATGAAAAAATTCCGTGTTAGCTTCTTCATTGCATCTATTTCTTGCTATCATGGTGAAAACTAAATGAATCTGTATGTCTTTTTTGTTTTTGTTTTGTTTTTTTAAATCCAGAGTAATTTTTGTTCTGATAATTGAATAGTTGTGGTTTATATAAAGGTGAACATTAGCATGTGATTATTTCCTGTTGGACCCAATGTTCATAACTTCCAGGGATGCTTTTGTTAGAAGGATCATGTTATGTTTCCATTAAATTGTTTGCCCTACTGATAAATGTATGGAGTTTTCAGCTGTAGTATATGGGGTTTTTTGGGTTTTTTTTTACTATGCAAAGGGAAGTGTAAAATTAAAAAAAACTTCTGTGACAATTTTTGGCTTGTTAAGTAAAGCGATGGAACTTTACAGGTAATAGTATTCTTGCGGGCTTAGAGGAAGAAAGCTGGAAAGTAGACTAAGAAAATGTGAAATCGTAAGGTTTCTCTCATACTTTTTTTCTCTGAGCACTATAACATTGTTTTAAGTCTTGACACTACTGATGGTTGTGCTTTAAGTTGCTCGTCACCTACAGAAGCAATTCTTACATCAAGACTATTTCTTGTGTTCTGAAATGTCATTATTTAATGGAATTAGAATAATTTTTTTTGTTGATCTTGCTAGCTCTGAGTGTACTTTATCTATGTTTGCTTTCATGGTTTAAAAAAACTTCCCCGAATACTGAAAAGACATACAGACTGTACCTACTCTCCATTTGCTTAAGTGCACTGGTTTATGTTTAAGAAGTGACTGATAAGGGTTGTAAGGAAGTGAAGACTCGATACTTTGCTTCCTACAGAGGGAGGTATTTCTTACTTGAGTTGACTGGAATAGCTTTAAATACCACATTTTGTTGGATGTGTTGAAATCAGGAGTTTGGAAAAATTATTCATCTCAAGATAACTAATTTCAGTTTTCTCTGTCCTTCTCACTAGTATGTTGCCCATGTTGTGACTCTGAAGCTGTTAAGCACTTCTCTTACAATTAAAGAAGACAAGAATGTGGCAGAAACACTTAAAGTACAAATAATTGATCTGAGTACCAAAATATCACAGCGCCCAGGAGCACAAGCCTTGAAGTAATTGGGCTGGTATTTTTTCCTCTAGAAACATCACCTTCATCTCCCCCCACCCCTGGAGTTTCAAGTCCTTTCTTGGGTAGTGCGTTATATTGCATATTGACTTGTAAATCCGTGGACATACTGCAATTACATTCGGAAAAGTTAATCACATAATTTGGGGAATAACATAGAATGAAATAAAGAAAGGAGTACTATTTGTTAGTCTTCCTAAACATTAGTAAGCTTTTTCTTGAATCCAAATGTTTAAGTGCTGAATATTACTTCTGCGAAGTGGTACTTCAGTAGGTGAAGTGGTCTGGCTAACACACTCTATTGAATGTGTTACTTACTTCCTAAAGAAGCAAAAAGCTACATCTGTTGTGGATAGGAGATGAACCAGCATGTAGCAAACTGAGTCATTCCTATTTTTTTAAGTGAGGGCACACTAGAAATATTGAACGCAAGTTACTACATTATGTAGTCAATGAATAAGACTTGCAGTGTCTGGAAAAGGAGTTTGTGCACTTTTCATGATTTTGCTTGCAGTTCTCTCATGTTCTGGCATATGATCACCAGCTCAGCTGCTGACTCTTGAAATATTTTTTCTAAAAACCAGCCTGAGTGCTGCACAAAAATAAAGAGCTATGGGAATGTTCTACATAAATGCATGCTGTTTAATTTATTTGGCAAGACTAAAACAGTAGAACAGATACCTCTGTTGATGTTAAGTTTCTGGAAAAATGTAATTCAGTTACCTCTATGGAGCCAGGTTTGTGACAGTGAGGAGGCCCAAACTATGTTGCCTCTCAGAGTCCGGGATTACACTGTTGGAGACCCAGTACCTGAAAATTAGTGTCATATCTAATAGGTACTTCTAAGGACAAAAGAAGTTTGTGTGGTCTGGCATGTTCACGTGGCTTGCTTTCAGAGACATTTTTCTACTCATTCCACCGAACACTATTGTCAGGGAAGCTGTCAGTAAAGAATATGCATTTGCACCAAAATGAGTCTGTAACTGATAATGAAATCAATACATAGTAGTTAACATTCCTACACCTTTTAACTTGTAGTATATATACTTTGCCTTTCTTTTATCTCCCAACTGATTCTCTTAATAAACATGAGCTGAAAGTTCTATTGAGTCCACCTTGCAGAAAACAGATGGTAAAAAGAAAATATCACACTTACGTTGCTGTCAACAACTTGACTGCTGTTTATTTTCTGAATTTAACATAACAATTTCTTAACCATGTGGTATGTTAGTCCTGGGAAGCTAATCATGTTTGGCTTTATCAAAGCCTTTCTTAGCTTACTTGTCTTTCCTGGATGATACGTGTTCTGTATACTAATTAGGTATGTTTAACTGTTCATCTCTAGGGTCGAAGCAAAGCTTGAAAACTGGTATGTTACAGGCCTGAGACAAGAAAACATTGTACCATCTCTTGTGGCTTCCATAGGAGATAGCAAGTCTTCTCTACTTAAGATAGAGTTTAATATTAATCCAGAGGATAGTGCTGCTGACCAGTGTCTTACTATTGAATCACAGCCTGTGGAAATAAAATATGATGCAGTGAGTAGTAACCAAAATGCTTGGTTCTTTTTTTAATTCTCCTTTATCTGCTATTATTCTCTTTGCTCTGTCAAGATGTATTTTTGAGATTTTACTGAGTGATTTCTGTGTATATTGATAATTCATGTCTTTTTTTTTTAAGAGAACCATAAATGCAATGGTAGAATTCTTTCAGACAAGTAAGGGAATGGATCTTGAAAGGTTAACATCAGCCACATTAATGAAGCTGGAAGAAATCAAGGAAAGAACTGCTACAGGTAAGATGGTAACAAATCTCATTTGAGGTGAACTCTTGAATGTCTTAAAATGTTCAATATGATTTTCTAAAGAGCTGACTTACATTTTCATTGCTGGCCTAATTGCTGGATTTTTTTTCCTTGAGTTTCATCTTGGGATTAGTGGATGTTTTGTGGGAAGAAGCATTGAGTTTAGTGAGAAATCAGTAGAATGTTACAGAAGTAAGTCTTTACTCAAGATGTGTTACCTTTCAGATAGTATCTTTTTAATATGTTGGCTGTCACAAATGTTTCGCTTGTGAATAGCATTTCAATTTTAATGGCCCTTCCCTTTTATTTAAGGATTAGTTCATATTATTGAAATGCGGAAAGTCCTTGACTTGAAGATTAATCTGAAACCTTCCTACCTCGTGGTTCCACAGAATGGTTTCTACCATGAAAAATCAGATTTGCTGATTTTGGACTTTGGTACATTTCAGGTATGTAAATGACCTCTCCCATAAGCTCAGAGGAAGAAAATTTTCTTTTCATTTGACATAGGTGTCATCTGAAACATCTTGTTTGCAGAAGACAAAGATGATAATCTGTGTGAATGTGTTTTAATTTACCATCTTACCAAATAAATTTGGGTCAGCAGTTTGATCAATGTTCAGAGCTGTTATCTTTTGACATCTACTAGTTCATCTCCCAAGAAAACATTTTCAGTTTGTAATCATGGTTGTAGTAGCTTATAGTTTAATACCTTTCAGTTCCTCAGCAAACCAGGAACTCCTATTTCTTTTCATAAGAAGATCATTTTAATAATTATGATAATAAGCGAATATGATTTTTATTTTGGAGTTTGGAAGTTGACTCCTATAAAATTGAAAGATATTACAATAATTTCACTTGATTTTAGCTGATGGAATAAATACTTATTTTATTTGTACTCCAGGAGTAAACTTGTGAACTAATAAGAAAAATTCTTTTTGTATTACTTTGAGTGGATTGATAGAAATAACAGAAAAAACTTACTTGTTTTTGATCAGCATGACATGAATTAAGATGTCTTCTGTAAGAGTCTAAATGTCAATCATAAACTAGGGATCATCTTTTTCATGTTAACTAGAATTAATAGCACTTGTATGTAACTTTTAGACTTAAGTTTATCTTGTCTTCTATGTGTTTAGCTGAACAGCGTAAATCAAGGCAGTAGTCAGGCTTCTAGCTTTTCATCTTTAGAGGAGATTATGGACAAAGCTTATGACAAGTTTGATGTGGAAATAAAGAATGTGCAACTTCTTTTTGGAAGAACAGGTAACAAAACAACTTAGTTATTTACTCAAAAGATTGGTGAAGGCTACTTACCTATAATAAATGTTTCTCAAATTAAAAAAGGCAAACCAAAACCAGTAGTTAACTGAAAGATAGTTGATACATGCCTGGTATTAAACTGGGGAAAAAAAACCATATTAGTTTATCTTCAGAGAGCTGCTTGCTTTTTGTTTGGACTTATGAACCACTTGGATACTAGCAAGCAATGTAAATCCATAGAACTGTTATGTTTTCCATCATCTGCAGGAAAATACAGCTAAAATGGGCTTTAAAACTTCATTTGAACTTAAGTTTGTGCAGTCAACAGACTGCTAGGTTACTGTTTTATCTACCCATGTATATATTTCAGGATTCGATGTTAATATACATCTCTCAGTGTAGAATTGGGTTTAAGGCTGCTAAGGAGCTATTGGAAGTGGATTCAGAAGCTCTTAAAGTACCCAAATTGATCCAGGTTTCTCTAGTTGCCAAGTAGGCTCTTTATCTTTTTCTAGTGATGCAATTTCATTACTTTACCGATATCTTAAAGCAATTAGCAAGCCATGTTTTTTCATGTAAAATTACTGGACATTTGCAGGTGAAGACTGGAAGAAGGCTCGTTTTCAACATCCATCAGCTCTGCACATATTACAACCTATGGATATTCATGTACAGTTGGCAAAATCAATGGTGGAAAAAGATACCAGGATGGCAAGGTAATATATTAATGTTGAAAGGACTAATTTTTAATTACTCTGTACTTAAAGAAAAAAATACTGTATTTTTCCCAAAGGTTGAATTAGACTTTAAAATGTGAAGGTATTAAGAGATAGAAGTACCTTACTACTTTTTAGGAAGTATTTTTTGCCTAGTAGTTCCCTGATCACCTTCACTGGTTATGAACTATGCTGTTTAAGCCAAAGACCTCTTTTTAATGCAGAATCACTAGCTTTACTGTGATGTGATCTTTATATATCAGTATAGATAGTGGTAAAATTTAAATGAGGTATTCATATGTACTTTATTATCTTTAATAATTCTATTCTTCAAAAAAAAGATTTAAAGTGTCAGGAGGACTTCCTTTGGTGCACGTCAGAGTCTCTGACCAGAAAATCAAGGGAATTTTTGATCTGATTGATAGCATTCCGTTGCCTCAGAAGTCATCTCTGTCAATTCCAAGCAAAAAGGTAAGCTGATGGTAATTAAGAAAACTGAAATAAAAAAAGACATGACTGAAGTGATCATCGTGAGTGTGAATTCCTGCTAATGTCTGTGGTCTTTTCCACCAATAAGAGATCTGTTGTCAAGCTGAGTTAAGTAAAGTGTCTTCATTACAAGTTACCATTAGAACATGCTGGACTTATTCAAACAAGGCTAGCTTAGCCTTTGTCATTGTCCTGCTGTTTTCAAGTACCAGCAAAACTGACCTTTCTAAGTAAGATGGGCAAGGCAAGGGTGAAACATGCATCATCAGTGGAAAATATGACTGAACATATCAAGTTATACAAACTTAAAATTTGTTCTTTTGTTTGTTTTTTTTCCTCCTCCCTCCAGGTTCCAGCTATTCCCACAATTCCTGTGGTTAGTAAAGGGTTATGTAATACACATGAATTGTTAGCAGAAATAGTGTCAGGTAAGAAGCTACAGGTACACCTTTGTTAAAGTGTAAGTCCGTAAGTTAGGGAATAGCTAACATTTTCAGGCAGCTACTGATCTTAAAACATAAGGACATAAGTGGAGATGAGTACGATTGATCATCTCTGATTTCAAGTGCATAAGAATATTTGATTCAAGTCCTAATGTTACCTCAGAATAACAAGATTGCTTTTTTAAAAAAAGGCAAAAAACCCTCCAACCTCTTTAGGGGATTAATTAGTTATGCATAAGCAACCTCTTCAAATGTAAGTTAGCTATTAATAACTGTATTAGGATGTCATTAGCAAACCAATTTAATTGTTCAGATGTCATGAGACATCCTTTTAGCAGAGAGTATTGAGAAAACTTTTACTTGAGAACTGACTTAAAGCCAAAAATGGATTTAGCCAAATATTAGTCTGCAGCAGCTGTCACTTCAGGACACACATTTTGGGGTGGGTACATAAAAAAAAAAGTTGAGTAACGTGTCTAAAGCATGTGTGTGCTTGCATTGAGCAGCCAACATGTGGCAAAACCAGACTGTTAGAAACACCATGTATACTGTACTGAGTGTTTTACATTAGCAAAGCCCTCCTTTTCCTGAAAATGCACAATTAGAATAATGAGCAGCAAATTACTGTATAGACGCTGTGGATTTGAGCATTTACATCTATGACTATGCTAGAGAAGAACTTTTCTGTAGTGGAACCTGGGAAACTTGTTCCTGGAGCTTACTTTGTAAGTGACTTTCATTATGTGTGTTACTGAATGTCTAACAACGCAGCTGAACTCTAGTGCTTTCCTTAATAGGACTTTTATTTTCTTAACTTATTGTCCAATGGGCAGTATCGACTTGTCAGACTGACATTGTCAGATTAGGTTTAAACTTCTCATACAGTTTAAAATGCCATTGGAATGGGAAAGAGAGGGTGGGATATTGACCCCTGTTCCTGGAAAAGATTGACTAAGGAGGAAGGCACTTCTCTTCTGTAGACTCTGAAGAAGAATATTTTGGTTTTGAGGAAAGTTCTGAACCAACTGACCTGTCACTAACTGAAGGAGAAGAAATAAGAAATAAGGAGCCTGCTAAAGAGGACCTGACAGATCTTCAGTTGAAGTTTGAAATTAAAGAGGTATGTCTCTTTAATTCTCTTTTTACTTCCTACATAATGAATATTTTAAAAATGCGGTATTCTGTTACTAGTGTTCTCCAGATTTAGTTGATGCAAAAACATAGCCACCAAACAAAAAAATAGAAGTGTATATCCATACATATTTCTGTGCATGAGTTATTTATATATGGCATGTGTGTTAGTTGTTATTTCTTTTTTTTGGTATGTATATAAATACTTTATTTGTGTGCATGTATTTAAATCAGCAAAAAAACCCCTTACTGGAATGTTTATGGTAAAAAATAGTAGTACCAATTCATAATTTAGGGGTGGAGGGTGGGAAAGTTGCACTGGAAGAACAAAGTAAATAGGTGACTTGCAAAAAGCAAATCGCAAAATATTTCTAAGATATTTTTATTTCTCAATGTTAAACCATCACTTCTTTTTTTTTTTTCATATTTGTACACTTTAACACGGTCATAAAAATAATACCTCCAGTAAGGCAGGCAAGGAACTAACTTTGTGCTTTTTCTCGTTGGTTTGAATGGTGAGAATACTACGTGTGGAGAGATCATATAACAGTGTACTTCTTGCTCATCCAGGTTTTAGTAGAGCTCACCAGGCAAAAGAAAACTGAGGAAACAGTACTGGTATTTGATGTAACGCATCTTGGGACAGAAGCTACTGTCAGAACCTATAATTTAGCAGCTGTATGCTACTTAAAGAAAATAAGCTTGGATTACTATGGAGTTGGAGGTAATAAGCAGGAGAAGAGAAGTATACTAGTGTATGTGTATGTATACATATGTATGTATAGCAGTTGTTCTGAAACTGTAGCTCTCCTATGTGTTGTGCTCACTGAAATGCACGTTGTTCTCGTTTTCCAATTACAATACTTACTATACAGCTGTCCATCAGCAGTGCCTGTTCCATTGGTACAGTTGATGACCTCTGGACTTCTACCATAATGCTTATTAGATAAATAGCTCAGTTATCAATCTTTGGATGGAGAAGAGGTACAGACTTGCCATTTTGGACTTAATGAAGACAAACCAGTTATTGATACTTGGCAGTGCAATGTCTTTTTACAGATGGTATTAAAAGTTAGTCCCTACCTTTGAGGCACAAATTCTTTGGTTCTCTGAAACAATAGGAATTACCGTAATTCTTATGTATTTTGTGTTGTATGTTACAGGTGAGAAAGCACCCATTCATCTAATTAGTTCCTCGGATAAACCTGACTTAGACCTTCTGAAGGTGGAATATATCAAGGTATACATAACTTCTAAAATTTATTTTCAGAGTACTTTTGTCAAGTCTTAAACGTGCTATTCAGAGTTAGTGGGTTGTTCTGTATCTTCTGAAAAGCACAGTGACTGGTTGGAATTAATATTAATCATAGAATGCCAGGTTGGAAGGGACGCCAAGGATCATCTAGTTCAACCTTTCAAGGTTAAAAAAAAAATATATAGTTTAAATGAGTTGGCCCAGCACCCTGTTGAGTTGAGTCTTAGAACTGCCCAGTGTAGCGGAATCCACCACTTCCCTTGGGAGACTATTGCAATGTTTAATTGTTCTCACTGTGAAGAATTTTCCTCTGGAATCCAATCAGAATGTCTTCAGGAGTAACTTGCAACCATTCCCCCTTGTTTTTTCCATGTGACCCCTTGTAAAAAGGGAGTCTTTTTCCTTTTTGTAGCCACCTTTCAAGTACTGATACATGGTAATAAGGTCTCCTCTAAGCCTCCTTGTCTCAAGGCTGGACAAGCCCAGATTTCTCAGTCTTTCTTCATACGGCAGGTCTTCCAGTCCCTTGATAATTCTTGTGACCCTTCTCTGGACCCTTTACAGCCTGTCTGCATCTTTTTTATATAGCAAAGACCAAAACCGAACACGGTACTTGAGGTGTGGCCTGACCAGTGCTGAGGAAAGTGGGACAGTGACTTCTTTAGCTCTGCTGGTGATGCCCCTGTTAATGCAACCTAGCATCCTACCAGCCTTCTTTGCTGCAGCAGTACACTCTTCACTTGTGTTGAGCCTGCTGTCCACCAAGACCCCCCAGGCCCCTTTGTGTAGGGCTGCTCTCCACCCAGGCGGATCCCAGTCTGAGCTGCGTTCCTGGGTTATGTATTAATTTTCATGTGGATCGTTATTTTCCAGGCTGACAGAAATGGACCGCATTTTCAGACAGTTTTTGACAACACTGACCAGATGATTCAAGTGAGTACTTGCGTATTTTATTGTTTATTTTTGTTTGGTTTGATTGCTTAAAAGAGAGGAATCAATAAGCATTTTCTGATGTTTCTGTTCCTCCTTACCCCCAGCCCTGGCATTGCAGCGGGAATGTTGCAGGAGTTAAAATGTACTTGAAAGTTTTTGTCCAACTTATTATAAGAGCAATCAGGGAAGTCTATACTGGAGTCTTTTTGGCAAGAAGAGGTTCCTGAAGCCGCAGCAGGGGATGATAGTTCTACAGTTCCAGTGTTACTGGGGTGGACATGCATACTGAGTTGACTGACTTGACACTGTGGGATAGTGCTGATGTTAAGGGAACTCAGCTTCCTATGCATCATCAGGTGTTGCCTTGCAGCTCTTCAGTGGGACTTCTGTGTCTGGAAGAAATGCATTTGGGTTCTTTCTCCAGTTTTAAGCCCATTCAAGTGAATAACTTTTACTAAACTACACAGCAAGCACTAATTCACCTTTTGGATTCCCTTAGTGGAATTGTTGAGAAATAGCTTCATACTAAGCTAAGTATGTACATGGTGGCCACCTGCCACTTAACTCTTTATGTAGTACTGTGTTATTGCAGGAGCATTCAATAGTGAGTCTGTTTGACAGGACGTAATTGTTTGAGAAGACTGAATCCTGGTTTAGGTTAGACTAATTTACTCTGGGTGTATCTCTCTTAGTCATCTAATTAAGTTTTCCAGTTGTTTAATACAGTTTTCTACAATGAGTTTAACTGGATGCTTCTAAATTAATTTGGTATAATTTTGATTTTGTAGTGAGGATTTCTATAGGTTAACAGTTGCAACTGTTGGGTTGTTAGGTTTCTTCTAAGCTTATAACTTTGCTGCTTTACAGAAAGCTTTTTTCCTTTGTGATCTGTTGCTGGTAACACATGCAGCTTTTCTGTTTGTAAGAAGTTGTTACATTCTATTGGGGGCTTTTGTGCCTCGCTACTACTCATACTTGTAAGTTTTGAGGTATTTTTTCTTTTGTCATATGGAGTCTCATCTTTTCAACAGGTAGCTTTTTCGTCATTGAACCTTCTACTGCATACAGAGGCCCTTGTGTCTGCTGTCAGTTTTCTAACAGCTGTTACTCCATCAGGCAATGGAAGTAGTGGAGACACAACAGCTGAAGATGAAAAGCAAGAAGAGACTAGAGTGAAGAAAGGTACAGTTGTGTTTGGCAAAATGATGATTCTGGAAGGATGTGTTGCATGCTGGCAAAACAATCAAATCCAGAGAAACCTGGGTAGCTTTTTAGTACGGGGCGAAGATCAAAGCTTGCTAGGCTGGAGGACTGGTATTAAAAAAAAACAAACACACAAATGAAACGAGAGGAAATGGCCTTAAGTTGCATCAGTGGAGGTTAAGATTAGATATTAGGAAGAAATTATTTACTGAGAGAGTGGTTGGGCACTGGAACAGACTGCCCAGGGAGGTGGTGGA
>JAVSBS010011746.1:27270-44801 GCA_033124195.1 Coracias cyanogaster | reverse complement strand
GAGAGATGTTAGGATGAAGGTTGGACTTGATGATCCTGGTGGTCCTTTCCAACCATAATGATTCTATGATTCTGTGAAACAATTATGATCATAAATAATGTCTTCGGGTGAGCTTTCTATTCTTGTTTCATTGCCATTTCATAATTAGTCTTGAATTTAAGTAAATGAGATTTCTGTGAGCTTAGAGGACGCAGCAGCATGATCTTAGTGTTGATGGTGAAATAAAGGAAATAAATAGTACTTTATGGTATATTATTGATCTAGGCAGTTCAAATATACTTTCAAAGAAGTAGTTGAGTCCTCAGCTAGCCAAATGAAAATATTCTGTTCCTGTTGCAATGAAACAAAAAAATGAATATATATTGAAATACCTTAGAGGGGAGAAGCTGTATGGTCTTTAACACTAAGTGCAAAACTAAAGCATCAGATGAGCTGGAAATCAAGTGTCTAGTGAAGAATGTTCAGAATCACCTATAATTTTAAATGGCTTGGGTTTGAATATGGAGGCTGAAAAAGAAGCTGCTGCTGTGTACACTTAAAGCCTGTAAAAATTTGAGCTCTGAGTAGTTTGGCTGCTCATGGTTAATGAAGATGCAGACCATCAGTGAGGTCTGATGGCTTCTGGTTTTCTCCCATAGATAGTTTTTGGCACTTGTGCATGACTTCACCTTATTCTTCCCAGCCTTAATACTTGCTTTTGTAAAATGTGAGTGTTGGCTGCCTGAAACAGGCGTCCAAGGTTTGCCAATTCTTAGAAGATTTAAGAGAAAACTTGCTAATTAGGATCTTGGAATAGGAAATGAAAGATAACCTGATATCCCACTCCCTGTGAACCTATTGGATTATTCACTTAATGTTAAAAATATA
The DNA here is from genome assembly GCA_033124195.1 of Coracias cyanogaster. Classification (NCBI taxonomy): domain Eukaryota; kingdom Metazoa; phylum Chordata; class Aves; order Coraciiformes; family Coraciidae; genus Coracias; species Coracias cyanogaster. The sequence goes on along the minus strand of JAVSBS010011746.1, from coordinate 43,934 downwards.
CCGGGCAATTTATTTCCTCTTAATTTAAAATAAGTAAAATTGTTACAGTGGAGGAAATTACAAACAAATTGCTGACATGTTTTGCTCTTTAGCAGTAGAGTTGCCTTCAGAGGAAGACTTGTTGCTCTAGATGGTATGTTACAGACTTAATCACGATAGTGGTGGTGAATGCAACCACAGGAGACAAAGCTATGTCATCTAAATGCCAGAAAAAAACCCCTAGACCAAAACAACTTTCAAATACTTTCAGGACCTTAAGTGGAAAATATGAGTTGTATGTACCTTGAAAAATCCCACTTGTCTCATTTCTAGTGGCTAGACCTTCCAAGGCTAAGGATGTCTTTCATTTCAAGCTTTTTGCCAAGATGGATGCCTTCTGTTTAAATATTTGTGATGAGAAAAAGAACATTGCCCAGATCAAGATACAAGGTATTAAATTCTTTGTTAGTACTAACTCATCTAGTAGTTTAATTTCAAAGTGATGACTAATAATTGGACTAAAAGGTATTTAAGGTGTAAATTTTCAGCATCTGACTTTTTTTTTATTGTTATCTGTACAAACACGTCTTTTGTGGTACTGTTTTCAAAGTCTATCTTCTAGTCTGTTGTAATGTTTTTATCTCCAGCTAGAAAAGCATGATAATTATTCTCCAGGCAATTAGGTTCATGTTTTGAAGGGGTTTGTTTATGGGTGGCTTTTCATGTTGTATGAAACTTTGTATATTTTTTCTGCAATACCCAAGTTATTTCAGATATAAAAAAGCCCTACCCTTAAAACTGTTTTCTTTGGTTTTGAACTTCTAGAGTTTGTTTGGCTTTCTTGTTTTGGTTTTGTTTTCTTGATTCTTTTTTACCCCTCAGAGAGGCTATCAATGATACTGTGTGTGGGGGGAAGTTTCACTTCCAAGTTAGGCTATAGCTGCCATCCTAATAGCCGCCAAAACTCTTTCCTATAAAGAATATTAAAGAATGTGTGATGAACAAGAATATGTAATACAGTTAAGTCTCTTGCTTGTGCCCATCTCTAAGTCATATAATGTATTCACAAAAGATTTTGTATGCAAAGATGTATTCAACAATGAGTAGTAGCTCATTTCTTTCTAGAGATGATTGTTATTGAGACACTATCGATTATAAATTTTTCTCTTTTGTTTTGTTCAAAGCTTAATAACAGACAACACAGCGTATGGACTTGAATTTGTATTCTATACAACATGCTTATTTTCTGCGTTTGACTGATAAAATGCAAAAAGTTTCTATTTCGAGAACTCACAGTACTTTTTTATTTTGGAGAAGTTACGGTAGTTGGGGAATTAATTTCTAATTATTCCGATTTGGATACAGGGAGACTAGAGTGCCCTGGATCAAACAGAACTCTTTCATTTATCCGTTCAGCAGGGGATGTGGTAACTGACCCATTTTGTTTGGAAACTGGAGAGAATCCTGTTCAGAGTTGGTTTAGGTGGCTTTTTTTTTTCTTTTTTTAATATTTAACTTAGCAAACAATTAAAATAGTTGTTGCAATATATAATCACTGTAACTTTTCTTATCTCCCCTACTGGTGGTGTGTTATACCCACCCTGAAAATGCATGTTACTTCTGTTATGCAATACTTCTGTTTCTCTCTATACTTTACAGGTCTTGACTCATCTCTTCTTCTTCAGCCAAGTCACACTGTAGTCTTTGCCCGACTTAAAGACATAGTTGTCACAGATGTTGATTCAAGGAGCCTTCATAAAAAAGTACTGAACTACACATTTTAAGTTTTACTTGATGCTTGGTTAGTTTTGTTTATATATAAGTAAAATGTAATACATGTTCTTATTCCAAGCTTTTTAAATATTTGATTTGTCATGGATACTTCTTCTCAGATAAGATACGTGGTAAAGCGAAGGTTTTCATATTACAAGAATCGATGTCCGAAAATATATTTTTATGTCCAAAATTATATTTAGCTCTTCTTCATATTAAGTATCTTTTTAGAAGCTGCTGATATGTTTCTCTTTCTAGGCTGTGTCTATAGTAGGAGATGAAGTTTTCAGTTTTAATCTGGCATTAGACCCACATGCGACTGAGGGAGAAGCTTACACTGACATGTCAAAAGTGGATGGTACTGTATCTTTGAAAGTAGGCTGTATTCAAATAGTATACCTTCACAAATTTCTTATGTCTCTTCTGGTAAGTCTTTTTTTCTTTCTTATGTTTCTACTGTGTTCTCAAATGAGCCTTCCTTGCTTGTGTCTTCAGTACAAGTGGCAATTTAAGTTCCTGAAAGAGAAGGGACAGGCTTAATTTTTCATGTGTACTACTAAAAAGCTTTGATAATTAAGCTTTAACTGCTGCCCTCTCCACCCTGGAAAAAACCTGAGTTCATTGCAAACATATCTGAGCTAGCATTAGAGGCAAAACTTTCTGCAAGTTTAGATGCCATGAACACTGAAAATTAATCACTGATACTTTGTCAAGTATCCTAATCGCTTTTTCAATGAAGCACTAGTGAGCTTTCTGTCATTGGCTGCTGGCTTTAACAGGAATTTGTATTCAATGGGGGCGAAGAAGAGCTCTAAAAATATATCCTTGAGAACTAATGAGGTAAAGGAATTCTGTAGGTAATGAAGAAAGAAAAAATAGAGGTGGGTTTAAAATGAGGGGATTATACTGGTTACTATGTTTTTGATCCTCTATTAAAGGTCATGATAGAAGGTCCGCAGTTGTCTTTCCTCAGGGAGAACTGAACACAGTGGGCAGTGGTTGATGTTGTTTGTGATTGATGTAAAATGACAGGGTAATGTAGATTGAAAAACTCTTCACAGACATTTCTCTTTTCTCTTGGACTGCCTATTCTAGACCTTCTTGAACAACTTTCAGACAGCTAAGGAGGCACTGAGTGCTGCTACAGTCCAAGCTGCAGAAAAGGCTGCTACCAGCGTAAAAGACCTGGCCCAAAGGAGTTTTCGACTTGCAATGGATGTTCACTTGAAAGCACCAGTTATAGTAATTCCTCAGTCCTCAGTTTCCCCCAATGCTATAGTAATAGATCTTGGTTTGATTAAGGTGCAGAACCAGTTTAGCTTGGTGTCTCCAGAAGGCAGTTCACTTCCTCCAGTCATTGAGAAAATGGATGTGCAGCTTACAAAGCTGAAACTGTCTAGGTAAAGTGCACTTCACAATGTAATGACTTAGCTAATTGGTAATATTGATATTCTATATTATATTAATCTACTTTTGCTTAGAAACAATGGTTGGTGATGGTGTCAAATATTTGGTGTTAAAATACTAAACTTTTATCTTAAGGGCAAATACATCAGTAGTAAAATAAGATACTCGTCTGCTCAGGATGTTGTTTAAGCCAAAAGAGACATGGCATTTGAGATTTTAAGATGCTACTTTGAAAAAGTGACAGATGACTTAACTTCTAACTTCCCCACCATGTGCTTAGTTTGATGGTTTTTTTATGTGGTTTGTTTGTTGTTTTTTTTTTCCCTCTCTTTGTTTTAAGGACCACTGTGGAGACAGGTTTGTTGCATCCAGACATTAAGATACTTCACCCTATTAATTTAAGTCTTTCTGTGAAACGAAATCTATCTGCGTCGTGGTTTCACAACTTACCAGTATTGGAGATCACGGGGTATCTGGATACAATGAATGTAAGTCTTGTGAAAAGAAGGTGGTGAGAAGCTTGTGGTAATACTTAATATAAGACTAACCTTTATGTTATTTCCAGACACAAAGGTACAACAAGCTGCAAATGATTAGTAATTATTAAGTGAGTTTTGGCTATGTCAATAAGGTTTAACCTACCTGTGTGAATGTAGATATTTGATAGTATCATATAAAACACCTGAACTGCACTGTACACTTACTAGATGGAGAGAAAGAAAAGAGAAACCTGAAAGACGTGTTAAGGAGTCCTGTTTATTCCCTGTTGTAAGGCAGGACCAACTTAAATGTTTTTGTGACAAGTTCTCTGAGCAAGCCTTTTTTTCAGTACTTATGCTTTAAAAAAACCCAATCAGAATCTTCTTTGGAGGAATTTAAATTTATGCAAATATTTGTCTTAGCAACTCCAGCTTAATAAATTCTTATTTCCTTTGAATGACCTCAAGATAGTTGTTTTTTGTGGCAAGCTGTACACTGTGAAAGGAAAATATCAGGTACATCTTTGGTGAAATGGGAATTCATATATCATGAAGTAGCATGTCATTTACAGGAAAGTATTAAAAGCATAGATAAGCTGAATAAAGGCTGCAGTATGTATTGATACAGCCTTCTTTAGTCTTCCAATCCTTTAAGCACTTAAAAGACTTTTTATTGTCTTATTTAAGGGATGATGCTGCTGCTAAAATACCTGTAAATAAGCACTCTTCTTGCCAGGAAACAGTGTTCTGCTTTGGTAGCTAGTAATAAGTTTAAAGTGTTTTTCCTGAGAACTATGATCTCCAATTTTGTAGGTTGTGTTAAGTCAAGAAGATTTGAATGTCTTTCTCAAAGTGTTGATGGAAAACCTTGGTGAAGCAGAAGAAAAACAAACTCCTGCAGATTCAGTGCTGCAAAAGGAAGGTCAGAGATGGAATTTTTGTCACATGTATTAAATGTGTTAGCTTTTAGGAATATGAGAAATGTTTATTATCCAGAAAGCAAGCTTAGATCTGAAATGATGATGTGTGATTTTTAATTTTGCAAGGACAGTGTTCGTACTTCAGAAAAGTGAGAACGTTGCAAGAAAAAATTGATCATCTGGTTGGCTAAATTGTAATGGAAATAGCAAGGATTTGACGTGTCAGAGTCGTGCTGTTACCAGACATGTTTCTATTTCCTTAGCCTGCTCTGAAGTTAAAGGTTCTGCTAGCTTATCTTAAGTGAATATAAGCCATCTAAATGAATAAAAGAATTGGATATGTTTCTTGAGGTAAACAAACAGTGGCAATTTCAAAAGTTAACCTATTTATGAAATGCTTCAGATAAAACTAAAGAAGTGGAGAAACCAGTTTTGACTCAGGACAAGAATGTTCTGGAAGGGGCACTGTCTGAAAAGAAAAAAGGAACATTAAATGATGATGTAATCAATGTGCTACTTACTTTTGAAATTAAAGAGGTATGTATCCATCTAAAATTTATTATTACTGAACCTTTTGGTCAAGTATGTTTATCAGCAGTGGGCTGTAAAGTCCATTCTAACTGTTTAAGATGGTACATACCAACAAAAAGAAAACAAAGCTACAGAACTCAGATGCTTCAGCTGCTTCTTTAGCTGTTTTCTTTGGTTTATATCATAGGAAGTTTTACTATAAATTAAAAATAATGCCCAGTTATAACTGCGTACTATAATATCTGGACAGCTTTACTGAAATGGTGGACTTACTTCCCTTTTCCTATTCAAGGTTTTAATAACCTTGATGAAGCAGGTTCAGAAGGAGAGATACCCATTACATACTCTAACTGTGCTACAGCTTGGAACAGAAACCAAAATTAGAAATCATGAGTTGACTGCAGCAGCATATCTGAAAAAAATTATTATGAGATGCAATGAAATAAATGGTAAGTTCTCTAGAAAACTCGTATGTAGTCAGTACAGTGTGTGCAATATGCTTTTGTAGCAAGAACATAGCATGGTCAAAAATAATTATTATTGTGTGTGGGGGAAAATGATGGAAGTTTACACGCTTAATTGACTTAGTGATGGTATCTTGTGTGATTCAGATTCAATTCATTTGTTTCACCTGATACCAAGTTTTACTCCTGTTGCTAGAGTTAGCTTGAATTAATTTGAGTTAGTTGCCTACTTTTGAGTCGGAGTGGTCATTCCTGGGAAGTATTCTATCTGTTAAGAGTGTCCTGATGAGCTTCTAAATCTGTGCTTTATGACCAGTTCTGGTAGCACTGGTAATCCAGTGTGCTTCTTTGATTGGTCAGGTAACAATTCAGAGTGGTATTCAAATGATAATTGAAGTAGCCATCTAAAGTAGGAAAGTATGGTTTTGTCTATGAAAACCTAAAGATAGGAATGCAAAACTAGTGATAGGAATGCAACTAACTTCCCAATTTTGAGTCTTCTTGCAGGAGCAAGATAAGTCAACTTGTTAGAAGTGAGTACAGCATTTCACTTTTGCATTTCATCATTTCAGTACTTAATTTGCAGCTTCTCAGTGTGAAGAGATGTTTACTATTTCAGCAAGAATACCATATAGTATATTGTATGTATATTATAGTAGGTAATTGAGATTTAGCATGGAGGCATTCCGTGGGTGGAGTAAAGCTTGTGAGTGGAAACATATCACAGTTTTATTTCTTCATTTCAGACTCAAAAGGAGATCCTCTTTGCATTATTAATTCTTCAAGTGAGACAGATGGACATCTTCTGAAAATGGAATACGTTAAGGTTTCAATACCTTTTAACTAAGATTATACGGGGAGTAAAATAAGGCTTCCTTACTTAGCCTGGGTTAGATTTTTTTTTTTTAATGTTTTAAAACCTGTAGGATTTCTATCTAAAGCTTATCTAGGTCTTCTCTTATATAGCTATTTTTCAATTTATTTAATTTTGTTCTCCACTGCTTTCCTTCGGTGATTACTTCATAAGTCAACAAAATTACTGAAATGACTGGTGAAGCCAAGTATTTGTATGCATTCTTCTCTGAGAAATACAGATTAGTACCTTTGTGAAACTTAATAGGTGAGATAGTCTTTGCCTACATACGTGATAGGTGCCTTTCTACAGGTGGTAAAGCTGGCATTGGAGGAAAGATATGTTGGTAGGTAGAGTTCTTGAGCTTTCATTTAAAAAGAAAAAAAGCCCTTCAAAAACAGCATGAATACTTGGGAATCTGATAGAATGTAGAACCAGTGGGGTACTCATACTCTTACCTATCATGACATAATTTTTGTAGAGCGGACAACTTGATTTGTTTTGACAACGTACTAAGCATAAATTGATCCAGTTTAAATAGATCCAAGGGAGGAGAAAATTTTGTAGCTGGTCAGTTGAACTTCCACAGAATGTGTGCTATAAAAATATCACTGAGTAGAGCATTACAAGTACCCCATTCTGGTTGCCTTGATCGTGTAGTTGATTTAGAGAACTTGTTTCTTCAGACTTTTTCACTTTGTTTTTTTTTGCAATGGAAAGAATCCTTGTGTGTGTGTGTGGTAAGTTTGACTAAGTCAGTTAATGAACTTGGTTAATTCAGTATGGACTGACCGTGTGCTTGGGCTTTTTATTTTTATTTCCCTCCTTTAGGCTGATGCTGATGGACCAGATTTTGTTACTACTTACAGAAGCACCAAGCAAAACATCAATGTAAGCACTGGATGTATCTAATATGGGTTTTTTTAAGCTTCTCAAATAGTAACAGCTGTTTAAACCTGTTAGTTACCTGCTTTTCCTCGTCTTGTTGCAGAAGAAAAAAAAACAACCAACCAAAAAAAACCACTCAAGCCCAAAACCTTACTGTCTCATCATAAAAACATACTGCTTTATATTTGTGGTGGTTCAGTAAAGCTGTGGTGGTTCAGTCCCTGCTGGGACCCAAGCCACGTGGCTGCTGCCGCTGTTCCCCCACCTCCTGGACAAAAACTTGTAAAATGCCTTTTTGAGTTGAGATAAGGAGAGTTTAATACAATGACACACAAGAAACAATCGCAGTAACAACAGCAATGACAACAGTGAGAAAAACAATGCACAGAATGAGTGATACTGTGCAGGTACATGGGTGGAGCTGAGCCGAGCAGCCACAGGCACAAGAGTCCTGTGAGTTGCACTGCAGGACTGGAACATGACATCAGCATCCTATGGAATAGCCTGGCCGCAACAAATTGACCCTGTCCTGGCCGAACCAAGACAATATTTAACTACTTAAAAGAGAAATCCAGGAGGAAAAAAGATGATGATTTTTATTTTTTTTACAGAAATATTCAGTATATTAATTTTTTTAATGGGAAGCTGTACATTTTTAGCTAGTTAAAATTTATAAGGACATATTTCTAATTGAGGCCTGTAGGATGTGTTTTATTTTTGGAGTGATAAACTTAGCTGCGTGTGAAATGAAGGCCTTATGCTTCAGAGCTTTAATGTTTGTAACAGTGAAATGGAGATGTGAGGTGAAATATCAGGCAAGCATTCTCAGAGGCCTTGTGCTCAATCAGTTCTTTTTTACTTCTGAAAGCTATTCATGTGTAGTTTTCCATGGCTTGGGTGACTTCTGAAATAAACAGGTCATTCTGCTTTTTAAATGTTTCCTTTAAAGTAGTACGGGTGGGTGGAGCTTTGCTTCCTGACAACAACATGTAGAATTTGAATTGGCTATACTACTTCATAGTCAAGAAAAAGGGGGTTGACATGTCCCTTAACTTATCAGTGAAACCTATGTTTACCAAGAGTTGCTTTGGGTTAGGGAAGTTGGCTAGTAGATGCTAGCTTTTTCTAAGTAGTGTTGACTACAGTAGTTGCTACTCATCTACTTAGTGTTTTGGATGCCAGTTCTGAATTGTGTTGTTTCCTTGTATCATACGCACTAAAATATTTTTATATGTGGTTCTGAAGATGTGAGCTCAAGTACTCAATAGTCCACAACGAAATAAAGCAGAACTGAGAGCTTACTGAAAAAGCCCAACAACATGAACCATCCATTTTGTTAGATTGGCAAAGTTCTTCTGTAGCTGTTTTAAGTTTCCCTTCCATAGATCCTTCATCGGCTCTAGAGTTTGTGTAGTGTTAAGTTGAAGGAGATGCAAGAGTGAGATACTTGTGAAATTGAACAAGACACTTTTTTTTCTCAGTTCTATGACAGTTGCTCTGAGTTGTTATGCCATAGACTTCAACTAAATAACAGTGTTACTTTGTCTCCTTGCCCTCATTTTAGGTGGTCTTTTCATGTTTGGATGTAGTACTTCACACAGAGGTTTTGCTTTCCATCATGAGTTTTCTCACGTTGAGTGTTCCATCAGGTGACCTTCCTAGTACTGATAAAGCACCAGACTATAAGCCTCAAACAAAAGAAAAAGGAAGTACTCTTAGACCAGGTAATGCAATATTAGAAAGGCCGTTCTTCTGTTGCTTAACAGTGTATTTGGTTTCAAAGGATACTATGTCGTGTGACAGCATTGCAGTCTGTTTGGTGGAAAAACAAGGGATGTGCAGCTGGTATGTGGGGAGGAAATTTACTTTTTTAGCCAGGTATTTTTTCTGTTGCTTTATTTTACACATTCTCCCTATTCAATATAATTTTCTTCCTAGGTAGTGATCCAGCCTTTATTATAAAAGTCAAAGAAATGATGTTGCAGTGAACAGTACCAAAGCATCAAGTGTCACAACTCTAAAGAGTGCTTACATGGCTGAAAATAAACATTCTTGAACCCTGGGGAAGCAAAGAAAAGTTCTGAACTGAAGGATGTTGTGCTTATTTTAATAATTAGTTTCTGTAACCTTGAAGTAGTATGAGTTCTTATATGGAAGCTCCTTAAGAATTTTTTATCAGGTCTGATATTATTAATTCCTGTGTTTGTAGTGTTTGGGAAATTCAGGGTTTTCTAATCCTAAAGCTATTGGGCTGTTACATTTTGTGTTCTGCAGGCATCTTCAATTTTGCTGCAGAAATTTTTTTTCACCTAATATGCCTGACTTGGCCTTACTACTCTATACAGAAAGGAGCATTTCTCATGTACGATAGTGTTTCAGATAATGAAATGTACACCATGTTCAGCATACTGTAGCATGAAAACGAGATAGTAATGAGGAGAAAAAACATCATCCTGATTGCTCTTTGCCTATGTTAGTTGGTTACTCTTCTTGAGACAGAAGACAACTGTGTTAATAAAAGACTTACTTCACATCTTGACTAACAATTAGCAGTGACTCTTAGGGAATAAGTGCAGGTTGCTTTTTCAGTAGTTCTTACATGTAGAAAACAAATAATCTAACACTTGTTTTTAAAAATTGGCTTACAGTGAAGTTCTTACATCTCTTGTGTTTCCTATCCAGTGTCTAGTAATGCAGGTCATGATGATATATGTGAATTAAAACTCACTGCAAAGCTAAACTCCTTCAGAATCACAGTGTGTGATCAGACCTGTAGAATTGCGAACATTAGAATACAAGGTAAGGGGGATTTATTTATATGTTAGATGAGTTGATGTAGCAAAAAGTGTGTTATTCTCCTTGACTCATTCAGTTCTGAAAGGCTAGTGTATGCATTGTAGATGTTTCTGTAACATATATTCAAATATATTTTGGTTGTGTGATATGAGTGTGCGTAAGCATTTTAATAGTCAAAATGCCTGCAAGGAAAGAAAATGTTTGACTCTGAAAAAGGAGGTAATTAATTACCATGTAAAGTAAAACTAAAATAAATGAGGGCACTATGTTACAAGTAACACAGACTTCCATATTTTCAATAGCTAGATGCTAGATGAGAATTTTAATTTTACTCTTAGAATCAATGTATGCTGGCAAATTAGTCATATGTATTAAGAACATGGCTTCTGTCTTGGGCTTAATGTTAGTAGTTACATAGTAGAATGCTGGATTCTAAGCTGTCCTTATACTTTTATGTTCAGTAATAAGTAATGTTGTTTCTACTTTTTTAAAAGTGTTTACTTAATAAATGCACTTCAACTAATTGTTATCTTTTTCCTCTTGTGCCAAATCAGGAATGGATGCATCTGTAGCTATGAAACCTAAAAAGATTAAAGTGTTCTCCAGACTTGAGGACATTGTAATTACAAATGTTGATCCCAAAACAATCCATAAAAAGGTGATGTGTTGTGCATATCATAACAAAAAGATACAGTTCTTTGAGATACTTCATGACAGCTCTGCAGTTTGTGTTGTGTAATACTAAGTATGATCTAATGTACGAAATATTAAGCAAAATTTCATTGGTTAACTTCCTCTATCTCAGAGAATGCTTCCATTCAATATTTAATTCTTTTTCATCATGTTTGGATTGATGTGTTTAATTATGACTAGAATGGGTTAAATATAGAATGGACTATAGATAACCAAATGACAAGAGTTATGCCATAAAATAGCTGTTTCAGTTTCCTTTTGTACTTGATGTGTCAAATGATTGCTGATAAGTTGCAGTTGATCTTTTTCTGGAAGTATTTCTTCTTAGAAAATTTAGGCAATAATTCTATCACAGATTACTGCCTGAGAGTGTTAACTATGTGGCCTTAACCTTCTAGGCTGTCTCCATAATGGGAGATGAAGTATTTAGATTTCACATGTCACTTTATCCAGATGCTACTGCTGGGGAAGCCTATGCTGATATGTCAAGGGTGGATGGTAAAATGTCTCTGAAAGTGGGCTGCATCCAAATAATTTACCTACATAAATTCTTTATGTCTCTCTTGGTAAGACATTAGTTTCAGTCCTTTTCTTGACATGAACAATTTTTTAATACAGTAAGGTGTGTTTGGCTCTTTGTGACCTGTACCTTGTGGTGAGCTGATGTACAAGCATTTGGAAGCGTTTTGCTGAAGAAATGTCACTTAAGTTGCACTGCTTTATAAAAAAATAAGGAGAATGTCTAAACAAGTAATGATTTGTGTTGATAGTTTTGATATTTAATTTTAAATAGGTAAGCAATGTCTTAGCTTGTGCATTACTTGAACCTTTTTGTCTTTTGAAACTTGTGTGGTTGAATTTCTGCCACAGCTGTACTGTTTCTTTTTAATTTAAATTTTGCTTGGGGTTGCCTTTTTTTGCAAGGCTTATTTGCTGTCATAGAATTATTACTTTTTTCACTACCTATTCCTAGAACTTCCTAAACAATTTTCAAACTGCACAAGAAGCCCTGACAGCAGTCACTGTCCAGGCAGCAGAAATGGCTGCTTCCAGCATGAAAGACTTCGCTAAAAAGAGCTTCCGCCTTTTAATGGATGTCAACTTGAAAGCTCCAGTTATAGTTGTTCCTGAATCTTCAACTTCATATAATGCTTTGGTAGCTGATCTTGGCTTAATCAGAGTTCAAAATGAATTCAAGCTGGGGTCTTCAGATGAATCTCCTCTTCCTCCAGTCACTGACAACATGGATGTTCAGCTAACTCATTTGAAATTATCAAGGTATACATGGAGTTTTCCTCTGAGTTGAAAAGTGTTCATAAAGAAAACGGGTCCATATTCTGTGTGCAGCATTGTTTTATTATTTAAAGATGATAGGTGATGAAAACATAGCAAAACCAAATGAAAAAAATCCTCCAAATTGTTTTGGAGTGCTTTTAGATAGGGACACATGCCCACAACTCTGAAATTCTTAGATAGAAAGGAATGATAGGACAATAACTGAGTTAATACTAAGTGTGTACCTGGACGTTAATGTAAAAATATGTATACCCATAATACCGGTAGATTATTATGGTATTATCTGAGATTTTGCAACAATTAAATATTTTCCTCTGTTGCTTCTACTGTCTTTTTGTAGGTGTGTAATGTCCACAGATTCTCAACCAGATTCTGAAATTCTGCGCCCTGTGAGTTTGACTTTACTGGTCCAGAGAAATTTAGCAGCAACTTGGTATCATAAAACCCCAACAATTGCAATCAAAGGAGACCTAAAACCAATGCAGGTAATATCATGGCAGATCAGAGCTACATCAAAACTGCATCTACTAAGCCTAGTTCAGGAACTTGTAAACTCATTGCAATTTGTATTCTTTACAGAATGTTAAAAGACTTTCAGCTTGACTGTCTAGTTTATAGATCTGTTGAAGTTTTGATATTGTATAATGTATAGTTTTGGTGTAGCTGCATACAAATAGAATAAAACCCATTTTTATTTTTCTGGGGGTCTGTTGCAGCTATCCTTTGACTCAACAGTCAAGTCACAGAGATTATCTGTTGATTTAGCATTTAACATCTAGATTGAAGATTTTAAATTGTTTTATCTGTAATGTTCAGGGTTTTTGAGTGTTTAGTAGATTCATTAGAAATTGAAAGAGTAGATCCGGATCTCTGAGATATAACAGTTCACAATTATGGTTGATATCTGTGCAGAGGGAGGGCTTAACTTTCTCTTTTCTGACATTAACTGTCTTAAGTGGGTAAAAATTGACTGCGGGGCCATTTAGTTGTTTGTGAGCGTTGTTTCATTCCTGTATCTTTGCTGTGGCCAAATGTAGCACTGGTGAAGCACAGAGGAATAAGGTATTGAAGGAGTACTAGTAAAAAAGCCCAGGAGTACTAGTAGAAAAAATATTCCAATGGTATATATTGTGGGCAAAGTGACTGCATTTTGTCGCTTGTTACTGTTTTTTTCTTAGGATCATTATAATAGGATTGACATTCATTAGCTCCTTGAAGGCCTACTGAAGTACAGTTATTTTAGTGTATACAGTGTAAATCTTGGCTTCAATGATATCTGGTTATATTACTGGATTTGCTGAATTATTAAGAAGTGCTTATGATCACCAGTTTCTCATGTGTTTAGCAGGCAAAGAGCTTTTACAAGACTAGAAAGTGTTTATCATGTGGACTGATAGTTCTTGCAGTTCCTGTTCATAACATGTAACAAATTATTTTTTAGGGTGCTTTGGCCAGGATCATTTTGACTAGACAGCTTGTTTATGGTGGAAGCAGCTTGTTGTTACTACTTTGTGTTGGTATGCACATGAAGAAATACTGTCACCAAAAATGAAGTTGCGGGTTTATCACTTTACAGATTGCACTTAGTGAAGATGATCTAGCTGTTGTCATGAAGATTTTACTTGAAAACCTTGGAGGAACCTCTTCCCAGCCAAATGCTGTGCAAGAGAACATTGAGGATACCCAGATACTTAAAGGGAAAATTGGAAAGGAATCTGATTTCTGTGAGGGTACGTTCAATTCAGGAGTTGAAGATGTTTAGACACAATGATAAAAATCACGGATATTATTAGTGTTCAAGTAGTGTGTTAATGTAAACCGTCTATGTCTCTGAATGAAATATTGTCAGGATTGTCAAAATCTTTTTTTGTTCAAAACTGAAATTACTATTAAACCAGTAGTTGAATTGCTATACTATGAGAAGAAACTGGAAGGAAGAGTAGAGTAGTGCATAGTCTTCTAACAGTCTTGGTACTTTCTAAAGCTCTCAAGTGAGTGAAGAATTGCAGTAAATTAATAATAGGTTTTTTTTAAAGGTGCTTAAACCATGCTGTGCTAGGTAATTTTAGCATGTACTGAATAGAGCAAAGTTATATTGAGTAAATTGGATTTTTCTGACTAGTCTTCTGGATTTAGAGCTTTTTCTTTTTTTGTGACTTTCTGACTTGAAATCATAAAAAAAAAACCAAAAAACAAAAAAAACCCACAAACGAAAACGACAACAAAAAAGACACACCCAAACTGAGAAAACCACTCCTGAGCCCAGTGTTTAAAGAAATGTAAAAATATTTTCTTTTCCCTGACAGGTCCCCTTGCTTTTGGACAAAAAGATGTCTCTACAGTTGAGTGTTCTGCAGAATGTTATACAGCACTTGAATTTGACTTTAATTTTGAGTCACTGTCAGTAACTCTCTACAATACTGGTATGAATCAGGTTTGTGACAAAGCTTTTACCATATCGATGGGGTAGGGAACGTAGGCTTCTCACATCAACAGAACTCAGGATAGTAAAACAGTTTCGTTGTTTGTGTTGGCTTTTTAACGCTTGCATTACAGAGCTTATGCAACTTATTCTGAAACTTTGAGGTTTTATGGGCAGATAACGTCCATTATTTGAAGGACATAAGTGCATTTCTAGTAATCACACTAAAAGAAAGTGGTCAACTAACCAACCAAAGCCACCCACCGTTTGATTTGGTCATTCAAGCCTTGATTGCAGTTATACAAAATGAAAATGAAAATTGGAGAAGCAGGACTTGTATCCTAGAAAATGCTAGTTTTGTGTATGGTTGCTGTATAGTTAGTAAGCATATCCAAGGATGTACATGGCCCATACGTAATATCCCTGAGTGTGAGCAATAATGAATGTCCTTCCTGTGCTGAAAACTGAAGAGAAAAATCTGCCATGTTGCCTTGTTTTTATAACTTAGTATGCTTTGTCCAAATGTGAAGGTGCTTGCTTTCTAAATCTTTGTATATAGTGAACATGTGGTAGCTTTCCATTTAAAATAACTATAATGCAACAATCTGTGGTGCTTTTTGTATGAAAGGTGTATAAATTTTACAAGTTATTATGAAATGAGCGTCTTGAGGAAGAGACACACCAGAGTGGGATTTTATTATAATTTCTTCCTCACATCCTTTCTGCTTATTGCTGAGGTCCTGGCTGTAAATGACTTAAAGTAATGGGAGCAGAAGGATCCTCTAGTAGGAGATTCAGATGGATTATCCTTCAGTCACGCATTCTGAACAACTGCTAGAAACGCAGAGAAGAAACAGTTTTATTACAACCCAACTTAATCTTTCTGTTTTCTCAGTGAGTTTCTTGGACTCGTTTGTGTAGTTAGAGGACCGATGACAGCAACAGGCTAATTGGGTCCTTCAGTTCATGGATGGAAATGCACATTGCTAGTAGCAAGGGAAATGTCTGTATTACTTTGTTCTGTGATAACTAGTCCTTCTATTTCTCATTGTGTAGAAATCTCTACTTGTGCTGCGTAGTGACAAACTACGCCTTGGTGAACTCCGACTGCATCTCATGGCATCATCAGGGAAGATATTTTCAGATGGCTCAGTGGATATTAATGTTAAACTCAAGGCATGTACCCTGGATGATCTCAGAGAAGGAATTCAGAATGTGACCTCAAGGTAAGTTTGAGTGCATCAGAAATGAAAAAACTCCATGCAACATGTGAGGAAGACTGTTTCCTCATTCTATTCTTGGCTTTGTGTCGGATTGGTAAGACTTAGCAGGGCTGTCAGTTGTACCCTGTTAAACTGTGCACTAAAACAACGAATGATAATATTGTAATAATTTTAAGCAAGTTTCTTCTTATAAAAGAAGAATTTTCTGAATGTTCATTTTCTACATTATCCAAACAAAAAAAAAAGTCTAGGAGCTCAGGTGTTACAATAAGTTGTGTAGAACAGCTGTGTGGAGAGCAATCAGCCTCAGCTAGAGAGTTCCATGTACTGAGACTTTAGTCTAATCTTTATGTGCCACATACATAGTTCCAAAATTGTGGTGCACAAATTTTGAATCACAATTCTTAGGGAAGTCTATAACCTCTTATGTCTGGAGAAACACTGATTGTTTATGTTACAATTATTATTTATAAATGGCAAGGGGAGAAAAAATGGCACTATTTATGCATCCTCATTTTTCTAGATCTATGTGTTACGATATTTGGAGTATTTCTTATTAAGCTTATTTTCCAGAATGATAGACAAGAAAGATGACACACATGGCAGTTCTATGATAGATGTAAGCTACAAGCAGGATAAAAATGGAACTGAAGTTGTTGCTGTCCTCGACAAGCTGTACATATGTGCCAGTATGGAGTTCCTGTTGACAGTAGCAGATTTTTTCATTAATTCAGTTCCGGCATCCTCAACTGAAACATCTACACGGTTCCAATTAAAGCACATGGCTTCTGGGAAATCCAAGACAGAAACAGGTCTGTAAAAGTGATTCTCACTGTCTGCACCCTCTCTCCTCCTTGATGGTCTTCATGCTGAAAATAATCCAAAAGTTTTCAAGATACTATCTTGCTCTCAGACTTAAGAAATGAGTTTATTCTTCACA
>JAVSBS010011746.1:0-27129 GCA_033124195.1 Coracias cyanogaster | reverse complement strand
TGAGTTTATTCTTCACAATGTGTAAATGGAACACTGGTACCACAGGTTGTTGTAAGCAGTAGCAGTACTAAAACTGCTGTGTTAAGTGGTGGAGTTCTGTTCTCTGGCAGAGGCAGTATTGAAAATCACTCATGCTAAGCAGGGTTTTACCCATGTAAAATCACAAAGGAAGCATCCTTAGGGTAAAATGCACCATTGAGGAAGTAGTAGTTAAGGAAGTACAAGAAAGAACTTACTCTTTAAAGGTGAATAGTGAAGAATGTGTTCCTCTTACTTATGCAAGTTGTATAATTTGAAACAGTAAGTTATTAGTTCGGTTCAGTTATGGCAAAATAAGTTTTTGAAAACCATCTTTCCTTTTTTTGGTTGAAGACAGAAGGTAAAGCAGGATGAAGCAAGGGTGGGAAAGACCACTTCTGAATTTTTGTTTGTTTGGTTGGTTTTAAGTGATTGCTAGGCTTGCCTGAGTTGTGGTCAGACTTAATCTGTGGGTTGTGTTGTCTAGATGATTTCCTACAGCCCTCCTTTCTTTTGGAGTACTTGGCAGAGTGGTAGGAATGAACCTTAGGTTTTATGAATTGCTTTAGTGATGCCAGCAGCTCACTTCCTCTCCTCTTCCCTTGTTGGAGTTATGCAAAAGTCCTGGGATGAGGGTGGGATGATGCACACTCCAGAAAAAAGGCACTTGCAGGGTCAACTTGGGACTACCCAAATGTGCTGCTGGCTTCAATCCATGATGCATGGCTTTCTTTGCTTTGGCTGTAGTGCTCCCAGCATCAACTTAATGCTTAGTCCATTGCATAGGTGTTGTATTCCAACGTTTCCAGCAATTGTTAGGTATGAGTAATCCATATAATGAGTCCCAGTGTGCAGTAGGGTCACACACCACTATACTGCCTGTCATTAAGAACCAAAGTGTCTTGATCCATTACTAGGTTAGAGTCTTACTTTTAACTGATGTAAATATAATAGGATTATATCCTGTCTGGAGATGAGTTGCATGTTCAGACAAGAAATTGTGTATTGTTACTTGAGTTTCATTTAGTAAACCGTCACTCTGAAGAACTTGATTACTTGAGACACTGAGTTGTAGGGTAACTATTTCCAACCTGGCTTTGTAGATCTAGTTCTTAGGTTGACTACTGTGTATAGAGCTGATACTGTCTCTTTACATATTGAAACCGTTTCTTCAAAACAAAACTTCTGAGCAGTTTGCTGATTTCTGAACACAGTGTGGTGATACTCAGTTTCAGTAAAGTATTCCTGTAAAAATTGAGAAATTATTTGTTAAATGTATACCTCTACAATTATGTAACAATTTTTATTGCATCATTTAGGTATTGTGTACATAATAATCCTTTCAAATATTTTATATTCAAGGAGTTTTAAAACTTATTTTCCCAGAAATATCGGTGTGGCCAAATATGACAGTAAAAGCTGTGATCATGGACCCAGAAATTGTATTTGTCGCTAATTTGATGAGTGCTGATGCCCCTGCATTAAAAGTTTCCTTCCAATGCAACTTTTCTCTGACATCTGGAAAGTTTGCACAAAGGATGACTGCTCAAGTAAAGGGCTTCAAAGTGTTGGCCTGTGCCTTTCTCAAAGAAAGACAAGACAAGAATGTTACTACGGTAAGAAAACTTGGTTTTCATAATGAAAAATGAGATCTCTTGACAGCTCTGTCCTTTAGTTGGCATATCCATAGCACTCAGAAAACTTAGGTTTTGTATCATAGATTATTATGAAGATGGGAAGGGACTATGTGGTATGCCATCTAAAGGTGAATCTTTTATCAATAGGTGCTAGACGTCATCACACAGCGCTCTGTCCAAAATGTATGTAGTGCATTTGTTAACTAAATTAATTGTAAGTTTAAGTTCCTTAGTAAAGAAATTATTTAAGGGATTTTGAAAACCAAGAATACCTCCGCAGATTTGTTTATACGGTAGTGTGCTGATCAGCATGTTGTCTGCAACTACACTTACTTGTTCCTGGCAGGGCAGCATTGAGCCACAGAGGTGGCCTCTGTGGTTTGTCTTGCATGTGGTATCTTTCCTTGTGCATTGAATTTTCTTAAGGATTCAGGTTTGTTTTTTTTTAGTATACCATCAGTCTATCTGAGTTCTTGTTTTGTCTGTTTTTAAGCCTTATGTCAAAAGCTTTTTATTTCACTAACTTAACCTTCCAGTACCAAACTGCTTTTGTGCAAATTTGGATGCGGGAATGAAGCACCATTATGCTATGGAAAGAATACTGTTACTCTGAAACCTGTTGGTTTTTTATGGGATAAGCATCTCTTTGGATTAAAAGACACGGGACTATTTGAAAAAGTTTGAGTCCAGAAGTTACCTAATCAAATTTATACTTTTAATTCAGGTGTTACAGCCATGTTATTTGGTTATGGAAAATATGATGCATGCCTCAGGATTACAGACTGTGGTAGTAACAATAGAAGAACTTACTATAAAGGTAAGATTATTATTAAGACTGTCTTTGGAGGAACAGATGTGTTTTTTAAACTGTAGCTTGATTTTTCTTTTTTTTCCTGATTTACAGAATTCCATTTTCTCCGTTAGTATAATTCCAGAAATGGATATTTATCCTTTTCAGAGCTTTTCTATTTTGGAAAAAAAATAATTACAACTTCCTTGCTTTGACAGGAGCACTCACACAAGTGCATGCAAACTTCAGGCTGTTAACATGATTTCCAGAAAGATATACAATGTGAAATACCATGTTCTAAATAGGTAAATTAAGAATTGTGTCTGTAGTAAAGGTCTTTCTGAATGTAATTTGCTAATTGGCATATAAAAAGTTCACATATTTGCATTTGTGATTTGAAAAGGTGGTCAATGGTGACACGTTAAGATGTAAGGCATAGTACATTGTTCCTGAAGCGTAAAACTCTTGACAGATATCTTGACAGGTACCTGAACAGTACCCGTTCATACCTGTTCAGGTACTGTGAATTGAAATGGTGATGTACATAACTGCAAGCATGCTTCTTTGAACACCTCAAAGATCTTAAAAGCAAATTTGTATTCTACAGTGTAGTAGGGAAAAGGTTGATATTGACTGCTGTTATGAGAGTAGCAAGTATCAGTAAAAGTGGAAATCTAATCTGAGAATTTTGTTCTTGAGCCTGTGGGATTGTGAGGTAGGAAATGGGAAATCTTGTAGGAAAGGAAAATAAGAGGTCTATGAATGGATTCTATTTCTTTATCTTGGAGTTTGAAGTTGCATCCCTTATAAAGGCCTTGAATGCTGTGTACCTGTATGAAGAATGAAAGACTTAATTGCCATTTTCATTTATCATATATTTTGTATGTTAATTGGTTTTAAAGTATTTGAACTGTAAAGGATTGTTTTTTCTTTGTTCAAGATCTCACCAATAATTCTGAATACTGTGATCACGATTATGGCTGCCATAAAACCCAAAATAGCAGAGGAGAATTCTAGAGGAGCAACTGAAGTTTCTGAGAATTTGTGGCAAGTGAAGCATATAGATCAGTGCAGTGCCTGGTTTCTTGGTGTTGATGTAGCCACAGAAGCAACAGAAACTTTTAAGGACTGTGAACATATCCTGAAAGAAGAGAAATGTGACATCGTAGTGAAATCAGTTCAGATCACACTGGAATGTGGTCTGGGACATCGTACTGTCCCTTTATTGTTAGTAGAATCTGTGTTTTCAGGTGTTCTTAAAAACTGGTCCTCACTGATGGAGATCACTGCTGATATGTCACTGGAGGTATGTAGAATCAAGTTCACAGTTTAAAACACTTCTGCACATTTCATGGTGTGCAAGTAACTTTCCAGTCCACTTTGTGCTAAATAAACAAGTTTAAATTATGATGCTCATAGGAGTTCTTAAGTAGTCAGGCAAGCATAACCAAGCATAATGTGTTTTTTTACAGAAAATAGATAATGAATAGTAGGTTTTAATGGCAATTTCTACTGTGGAATGATCTATTCCTCTCTATTTTGCTGTTATTCTTGCATAGTCAGTTTTTGCTGTATGTACAATGAGCTTGGCTTAGTTAGATATTCATATTTCACTCATATTGCCTGACCTTTTTTTTTTCTTTAGCATTGTGTTTTTCGTTAAGATAGAAGTTACTCTTTTCTCACAGTCTTCTTCGCATCTTGGATTGTAATCACACAATATTTGTTTTGCCAGCTATTGCAAATCTTTTCCCCAAGATATGGTAAATTCTGAAATGGGGTGAGTCACTTATGGAGGCAGCATGTTAAAATTTCGCACAATTAGATACGCAGCTGCTCTGTGCAACAGGTTAACTACATCTTAGTTCTTTGTCAGATTACTAGCTGTGTCTCATACTCCATTCTGTACTGGATTTACAAGTAGCCTTCTTTAATTGCTAAATGTGCATATTGTAACAGTGTATGGAAGACAAATGCCTAATCATACACAAGTGGGGGAAGTCACGCTGCTTCTAGAAGGGGGGTGGGATAAGGAAGATAGCTGAAAGGGATTGTGCAGAACTGTTCGGTCCATAACTTCTGTTCAGGTTTGCAGTGGTGAAAGGGAAGTAAAAAAAAATGGTTTAGGCTATGAATTAGATGAATTGTTCCAGTAGACCAGACTAAAGTTTGCTTAGACTAATTGTTATTTCATAGTACAAAGAAGTGCTTGTGGCCTTAAAGTTTCTGACCTCAAAGTCATCCTCTCAGGAGGAGAGGATGGTGAGCACATTGTATTGAACAAAGGTATTAAAAAGATAGTTACCAGGCTCTCTGGTTGCTCTATGAGCAAGTCAGGAAGCTAATTCTTCAAAAATAATGTTGCTTATGAAAAATGTACGATATATTGCACTTCTTTGTGTTTATTTCTGAAGGCACTCAAGTGCTTCAAAATGCTAGGTTAACGCTAGACCTCCAAAATGTGAAAAGAAGATTTTCTTATTAATGTTTTTTTGTACTAAATATTATAAGAAGGAACTCAGTCCATTATTTTTAGATGCCTTACTTAATTTTGATTATTTCTTTAGGTTCATTATTACAATGAAGCCTATGCAGTGTGGGAGCCACTTATTGAACGAATTGAAGGAGGAAAGAAGCAATGGAGTTTAAAGCTGGAAGTACGTAAGCGTACTTGAAACTATGTGGAACAGTTTAAATAGACAACTACTTCTTAAAAGTTTTATGTGACAGAGCACTGACCTTTTGAATACTGTTGCTTTGAGGGAACTATGCAATTTCACATGAAAAAAGGTAGCGTTAACACATCTTACGGTTTTTCTGAACCTGTGAGTTGTCCAGTGCACGAGCAAATGGTAGAATGTAATCACACATACAAAGAGGAAAGAAAGTAACTTGCCTTTAAACTTGGTATAAAGTTTTTGTGTTTGTGTAAGGTGTGTTGAGATTTACAAGGAAAGTATGTTTTCCTTTGCTTGGCAAAGTTCACAAGTATGGGTCAAGCTTTTAGTTTTTTAACATAGGAGAAAGTAATCTGTGTTCATAATCGCTTACTCAGATTTTTGTTGTAGATGAAGACTAACCCTGTCCAAGAGAGAAGTTTGATGCCTGGGGATGACTTCATCGTTCTTCCTGAGCCGCAAACGGCATTTAACATATCTTCAAACGATACAATGAATATAACAATATCCAAATGCTGTCTTGCTGTTTTCAGTAATTTAGCCAAGGTATTCCTAGCAGGCAGAACGTGTCCAATTATGTGGTTCTGTAGGAACTTCTGATAGTTTTATTTGTTTTTTGAAGAACTTTCAGTGCTGCCGGTCATAAGCCAATGACTGTTTTGCAGCTCTGAAAAATATTATTTACCAGAGCTGAGGAGTTTTACTCTGATTAGTCCTTTAGGGTTACCAAAGTAGTGGTGCTGGTTTTTGAATAGAAGCAATTTCTGTATTAGAATAACAAATGTACTTATGCAGGACTTAAGGAACAGTCTTACAAGCAGGCTGAATGAAAATGAAAATAAAAACCTCTGATAAATACAACTATTTCCTACAATCCTTTTTCTTAAATACTATAAGAGATATTTACTTCCCATCCATCTTTTCTTCTTAATAGAATACTTTGAAAAGTGTGCATTTTAGCATTGGCATTTAAGCTGTAGAAGTAGAATGTTCAGTGTGTTAAAAATAGGGGTTTTTTCCCTATTTTTCTTGTGATTGTAGATGTGCTTATGAATGTCCTAGGCTATTTTTTTTTCAGTTTTTTATGGGAGAAAGAAATTTTGGTTACCAAGTTAGCTTTTTTTTTTATATTATGTGACTTATGCCCAAATCTAAATGAGCAATAGTTCTCTAAGTTAGCACTTGCTTATACTGTCTATATTGGCAGGCAGTTACCATAGCTTTTCTGAAATGAAACATATGTTTGTAAGTGTAAGTTGTCTTTTGAATATGAAGTATGTACATGGTGAATATACTTGGGAATTCTATGTCCCAGATGTTATTTCATTCTTAGAATCCAACAACTGTAAAAAATAATAATAATTTAAAAATCTCTATGAGGAGCATGGGTTGTTACTGTAGTATCAACATGTGCTGCAATCACAGAATAATAATAAATAAATAATAATAAATAAATAAAATTGTATTTGCTGGGAACTGTCTTTTAAAGACTTTATGTTATTGTGGCTATGTATGTGTGACGTATTATCTATGCTGTTAATTACAGGCATTTTCAGAAGGCACTGCATCCACGTTTGACTATTCTTTTAAAGAGACAGCACCATTCATAGTGAAAAACGCCTTAGGTGTTCCTATTAAAGTACTTCCTAGCTCAAATTTTCGGGTAGTCAGTTCAGCTGAAAAAGAAAACATGAACAATTTAGAAATTGGTCAGAACATGGAACTGGAATACTCTGTTTTTGAAGCACCCCAACGAGGAAAGTTCTCTGCATTGTACCGCCAAGAAAGCTCCGTCTTCTCTTTGAATTTAGGTATTGTGCTAGGGAATGCTGTTATTATGTGTTATTACATGTTGAGAATAGGAAGATGGGGGAGTTAATATGATGCAATTAAATGTGATCAAAACTCAGGTGAAGTACGTTGAATGCTGATGGCAATTGAAAAACTAATTAAACCAACTACTGGACATCCTAGTAAGATGTAAAATTTATTCTCTCCAGTTTGAGTGAAAAGTTGAATATTTTTTTTCTTCCCACTTTGGAATAAATGGAAGACATTCTAGTGGAGTCATTGATAGACCGTCTTACAGACCCCTGGGGCATAGACCTGTGGGTTCCGGCTCCTGTTAAAGAGAATCTTCATTTCTCATACCCCTACTAGCATTTGGCTTTCTGTAATTACCCAGTTACTTGAGAGCAGTTATGATTTTCTGTTTTTTTAGCTTTGCCAGAATATACTCCTGGGAGAATAGAATATAGTAACTATTAATACATAATTATCCATTTGTTTTGTTTTTTCCTTTCCATCCCATTCTGTATGAAGATATTTGGCCATGAGACAAAGATCATGTTCTGTGTTGCATTTTGACTCCGCCCAACAAATGCCTTTGTGTCTGTTTGGTGTATTTATCCTGCTATGTGTAAATTAGTCTAAATCATGGTCTTCAAGAGTCTTCTGCCCTTAAAGATTTCTTTCAGTGGTGCTCAAATGCCATTTCTAGGTGCTTTTGCCAGAGAGTGCTTTGATCTTGGTTGTTGCTGAGTCTAGAGAAGCTGAAGTATTGTTGAAATAGAGAATGGTTATGTGATTTGTTTTTCCTGTATAACACTTGTGTTTATTTTTATGCATTAGAACTTCAAGGATATAAAGAAGTGGTGAACATTCCCATAGCCAAACCAGGTCGACGACTGTACAACATAAGAAGCCTTCTTTTTGATCATTCAGAATCAATCATTCTACAGATAGATGCTACGGAAGGAAATAAGGTTATTACTGTACGGTCTCCTCTGCAGGTAAAAAAAACAAATCAAGAAACTAAAAGCCTGAAAGCAGTGCTCTTCTCGGAGTGACTTTGCTTTTCTTCCTTAATGCATTTTCTTGAGATAGTACTTTTCAAAAAAGTTACTTAAAGGTAAATTAAGTGTTTTACTCCTGTATTCTATATGTGGGTCCTCCTGACAAATGAAAAATTGGGTTTTTTCTTCTAGCTTTTGGCTTTCTAATATGCTGAACATTGAGGTTGGAGTATGTATTTTTTTTATGTCACTTGGCATTTTGAGCATATTTTTCAATTCACAGAACTTAAAAATAGCATGGTTTTCTCACACACTTGGCTATTGTTCTCCTTTAGAATTGTGTATTAGTAGGAAATAGAGGTCAGTTTTTCAGAGGAATTGAATGAAATCCAGTAAGTTGTTTTTCTTTGTTGGTATTCATACTTTTTCCTTTAGAAATTTGTACCACAGAAATATAATGAAAATTATACTTTTTGGTCCTAGATCAAGAACCACTTCTCAATCCCATTTATGGTCTATAAACTGGCTAGAGACTCCAAGTCACTGGAGCCAATTGGCATATCCAAGCCAGAGGAGGAATTTCATGTTCCTTTACATTCATACAGGTATACTTTTTCTGTTGTGCTAATCATTGTGAGACTGATACATGGCACAAGTGCAGCACTTCTGTGGAAGCTTAAATTTGCACTTGGAACTCTTCCTGATTGGGTTAAAGAAGAAAAATGCTATGTTTATTATGCAATTAGTGTGCTGGAAAAGCCCTTCACAATGTTAGCAGTGACTTCAAAATGGGGGAAGGGAGCTGTCAAGGCAAGACTAGAGTGTACCATTAACTGTCTTCTTCCTGTAGGTGTCATCTATATGTTCGACCAACAGGAATATTAGAGAGTCAGTATCAAGAGTCCATGACTTACATTGCCTGGAGGGAAGAGCTACATAGGAGCAGTGAAATAAATTGCTTGTTACAGTGCCCAGCCACTGCGACACATTTCTTGCCTCTAATAATAAGCTCAATAGCTGTACCTGATGAACTAAATTTTATTTCTACTTATGGAGAGGAGTGGGATCCTGCCTACATTATCCACCTTTACCCTACGCTGACTGTCAGGAATCTTTTGCCATACTCCTTGAGATATTTACTTGAGGTGAGTAATTCTGTGGTTTTATTTGGAAATCCTTTACTTGTTTTTAATAAGACTATATTTACTTAGAACTGGAGGTGAACGTAGTGTGGAAGATACTCAGTGTTGGTTTTTGTATTTTCTATTGTATGTGAGTGAGTCAGCTGATGGATTGATTCTGGGAGTTTTGGGGATGAATTGTTTTTAATTTGAGTGTGCCTGTCCAGTTCTGCCTCGCTCCTTAAAAATGAATCCTCTGCTGGGTTGGTCTTTCTGTTTTATATTCTTCTGAGATCCTGTTTGTGTTTTTTAAGTTATCTTTTGTTTCACAGAGAGGCATAAGAAAAAGCATCTGAAATCTCTGGAGCTGTTTTTCTATGTAGAAAACACAACTTCTTTCCATTCTGACACTAATTCTTTCTTGAGGACTATTGTGAGGTCTCCCTTGTGAAATTAGATTTCTTTCCTTTTCTTTCAGTGTTTTCAATATCTGGTATTTCTTCCTGAAAACGGAATGATTTTAGTAAATAAAACAGTGTGAGGATTTAGAACTATCATCCTAGTTTGTTGTCTTTTGTCCTCCTCACATAACTGACTGTGGCATTCATTCAGATGTTGCTTTCACTTCTGTCCAACGTCCTAATGGCACCATTTCCTGTTTTCCTTACCTTCACTGTACTAAAG
Source organism: Coracias cyanogaster (assembly GCA_033124195.1). Classification (NCBI taxonomy): domain Eukaryota; kingdom Metazoa; phylum Chordata; class Aves; order Coraciiformes; family Coraciidae; genus Coracias; species Coracias cyanogaster. The sequence goes on along the minus strand of JAVSBS010011746.1, from coordinate 17,406 downwards.
TACTCGGAGTCACGGAAGGTAGAATAGAGTGCCACTGCCTTGATTTGAGGAGCTAGAAATTAGTAACTCAAATCTATTTCTGTGGTCACAGTACCTGTTGATGGGTATGTGCTTATTGTCTTCACATACCTTTACTAATCAATCCTGGCCACTGTTCAATACAGTAAAATAAACTTTCTCAGTGAAAATGGGGAAAGCTGTTCTTTTGGGATGCTGCTGTGAGGAAAGCTGTGCTAACGAACAGTATGACACAGCTACCAGCTTTCTGCCTTGGCTGTTCTTTAACGTGGAAAGTCCTGGCTATACACATGCAACACAGTCCAATTCAGTGTTGTACCCAGTATTTTAAGTATATTAAAAAGAACTAATTGCCAAAACCTATTAGAAATTGTGGGTGAGGGAGGGAACAGAGACAGGATACATTGAAACTAGTTTGCCTTATTGAAATCCAGAATTAAGCAGTCTTTACTGTCCTGCAAGAAAAGTGCAATTGATCTTAAATGATTCATAGGATCAGGCTCAAAAAAAGTAGAGATTGGAACATGTGGTACTGAGATATCTGAAACATATGCATCCTGCAAGAGAAGAATAAAATGCTGGTCTTTTAATACCTAAATCTTATATGTTAAGAACTTAATTTACCCCTTTTAATTTTTCTACAGGGAACAGCAGAAGCTCATGAATTGTTGGAAGGGAGTGCTGCAGATGTTTTTCACGCAAGAATCAATGGAGAAATAATGGAGCTTGTGTTGATAAAATATCAAGGCAAAGACTGGAATGGGCATCTTAAAATTCATGATGGAATGCCTGAATTTTTTTCTGTTTGCTTCACGTCCCATTCTGTGACAGTGATGACAGTGGATATTTACATACATACCAGACGAATTGGAAGCCGTATGATCTTGTCTGTGTTCAGTCCTTATTGGATAATCAACAAGACTTCCCGTATTCTCCAGTATCGAGCTGAAGACACTCATGTGAAACATCCAGCAGACTACAGAGATATCGTTTTGTTCTCCTTTAAAAAGAAAAACATTTTTAGTAAAAATAAGGTATGCTTATTTTAAGTGGTGATTGTGGTGGTGATGTTTTAAAATCCTGCTCTGAGAGAGAAAACACACACACATATTGGATCTAAGAATATTTTTTTTGGTAGTATTTAAATCTGTAGCCTTTCACTTCACTGCCGTGTTTTACTTGCTAATTACACTTTTTGGACTAAGTGGAAGGGAAGGCAGGTAGACAAAAAGTCAGGTGCAACTTTTTCCAGGTCTTGCACTGCATCTGGTTGGCTAACTTTCATCCTTGCCACAAGCTGGCTGATGGTATAGATTGGTTAGGTCCTGAAAATTCAGTGGGTACCCTACCAGAAAACTTTTTCCTTCGACAGTGGGGTTTACTGTGGATACGTAAATTATGAGTATGGACTCGCTTTATAGTGCAAAGGAAAGCTGCTCTGAATTTTTCTGGGGAGGCATTTGCCACTGAAAAAAGAGGAATTACAGGCTTTTATTTTACTCAGCTAGATACTTTGATATGTAAAATGCACAACGTAAATATTCTCTGTTAAATATATTGTTTTGATTTTGTTTTGGTGTGATATTTGCATGGTCAAATGAAGAGTATTGTAATAGAGGATTTTTTCTGAAGTGGTTCTTCTTTCCTTTAAAATACCTTTCTTCAACTGTTGGTAGGTGAAAAAACAGTTTTGACAAGTTGTTATTTTCTTCCCCCTCTTCAATTCTGTGAAGCACCACAGAGTTGTAGCTTTTTTCCCCATCTGTGAGCTGTCACAAATCAATGAGGACTCCTTTATTTTGCTGCCTTTGACTGTAACATCTTTCCTAGAACTCAGGTGCAGATTAATAAATCAGAATATGAATAATGATACTACATGCTTAAGCTTATCTTAACTTAAAGTTTTAAAAGCACTTAACTGTCATATTTATACTGCTACATGTGACATTATTGCACTCCATAATGCATGAACTACAAAATGAAAATGAACGTATTAAAGTACTTTCCTTGTTCTTTTTGGTGTATAGATCCAGTTATGTATTTCAACTAGCACTTGGTCCAGTAGCTTTTCCCTTGATACTGTAGGAAGCTATGGATGTGTGAGGTGTTCAGCTAGTAACATGGACTATCTGGTAAGATAGATTTCTGTATTTTGTGGAGCTCTCTTGGGGTTTTTTAGCTTGACTTCTTTTTCTGCTTAAGGTCTTCCTTTCACTACTCACACTGCTTTTAAATCATGGAAATAGGTTAATAATTTTTATGCTCCAACTATTCAGGTTTGCACACCTGGTGACAAGTAGTTTCACCAACAGAAGTTTTGTAATTCATAAATATGTGATTTATATAGCAAATGTGTAGTACTAGGCTGTTAAGAAATACAATGGTCAACCTGCATATTGGAGATAAAGAGTTAGACTCATTGTTTACTAGTGTTTAGATCATCACTTACCAGCCTTGTCTAAGGCTATATTTCCAGACTATATAAGCAGAATAAAGAGTACATTTCATAATAATATGCAGATATATTTTAACTCATTTGTGATGATACAATCATTTTAGGTTGTCTTGATGTACTGTAGAGGTATTTGCTGGATTTTCCTCCACAAGTGCTACAGCTACAAAATGCTACTACTATCTCCCTAACATTGTGTTTTGTTGCATAGTTTGCTGGTTTTACTGCATGCTGTTTGGTTCTTTTATTACAGGTGTGCACAACAGGAGTGTTGTGTGCTAGCCTATGTAATTACAGTAATGTTGGCTTTTCTTTTTTTCCATCCTGACTTTTCTGTTAAGCTTGCTGTTGATTGTTTGCTCAAATTGTCCTTGTTCCACAGGTTGGAGTTAGCATCAAAATGAGCAGTTTTAACCTTACCAGGATAGTTACCTTCACTCCATTCTACACAATAGCAAACAAATCTTCTCTGGAACTAGAAGTTGGAGAAATTAGTCCTAATGGCTCTTTTCCAACTAATAAATGGAATTATATCTCAGCTTCGGAGGTAATGTTTCAATGTTGTTCCTTTGGATGTTACTGTAGACAAGCAGCTCGTCTCTAGCTGTCCCTTAAAGAAAAAGCAGTTGTCTTCATAGAAGCTCTGTCACTTCTGATGGCATGACATGGATATTTCATGCCTCAGGGCAACTTGATCAGCACAGACTGCATATATTCGTAAATTAATCAAGTCCTTCGGTTAGGTAACTTACTAAATATATATGAGATGTTCAGTATATACTGGGGTGAGAACAGAGGTGTTAGTTTTAGTCACACAAGACTGTCTGATTACCAGCTCACTATATTGAACATATACGAACTGCTGAAGTCATGCATATTTCCTGTTTTACAGTGTCTTCCGTTTTGGCCTGAAAAGTCATCTGGTGAACTTTGTGTAAGAGTAGTGGGCTATGAAAGCTCATCCAAACCATTCCTGTTTAAAGCCCAGGATAATGGTACTCTGCTGAGGCTGGAAGAATTGGTGAGACTGCATTTGTGTGGTTTATTCTTCAAACTCCATTTTAGCATTACAGTACTGAACTTGGGAAAGCTTGACTCCCCAAGATCATAAAGGTTGCAACCTTGTGCCTTAAGGTGTTTGTGCACTGTGCTTTGGTTTTGTTGCATAAAAAAGGTTGTGAATCAAGTTGACGATGTTGTTCATGTTTTCATACCTGTTTGAAGTGGTTGAGTTGATTTAGTTTCGTCACGCTTATAGCAATAGAGCTGTTCAGCTTCCTATTAAAGGAAAAATGCTATAATACACTTCTAATGTAGCATGTTCAGTCATGTCTTGGGAGATGATGGTTATAGCTAGCCGAAATACAGGTGACTGAGGATAATCTAGCTCTCCGAGTATGGTGGTGCAGTTTGAAAAAATGGGTCTGGAACGAGGTATCATCAATGACGTTGTATTCTTTTTAAGCACTTAATTAGACTAGCGGGGTGTTTTTCCTCATTGTTCAAGACAGATGGCTCAAATTTGCAAGACCATTGTTTCATGTCCTGTATGTAGTACAGCTTTACTATTACTGTGAGGGTGCTAAACATAATTTCTCACATGATTCTGATGTGAGCTGGACAATCTGCAAGATGATCTTTTTGAAAGGTAGATAGGTGTGTCCCCTTCCACCTCTCCTTCAGACTATCCAAACAGGAAAGCCTGAGGTACCTTGGTACAAGCAAATAAGAAAAACTGCTGTACATATCTCAGAAATCTCTTGCCAATCTGTTGGAAGACAGCAGGATCTTGAAAGCCGTTAAAAGAAAGACTTAGGATGATTAATTTAGCAGTTTAATCAACAGAACTTTTCTGCTCAGTGATCAGTTTGTTAACATGTTATTGTTACACTTGTCATACCTTTAAAAATTTTAGTATATTTGTCTAGAGTAGCCTTTCGGATTGTCAAGAAGCATGCAGAAAACAGCAAGGGCAATTTCTAAATGTAACTGAGTTTTGTAACAGAAAATGAGGGAAATGCTTGCCTGTGCTTTTTACTCAAGTTAGCTAAATAAAGTTATTCTTAAAAATGTTACAATTCTAAGATGATTTTTCAACTAAGTTAAATCAACAGTTTCTGCATGCTACTGATGTCTGTCTTAGGCCAGTGACCAATGTGTTTGAGCTTACTGTTACAAGATCATGTAGAGTACATTTCTTTTTTCATTTGTCAGAGACTGCTGAAAGATGGATGTAAAAATAACCATTTCGTCTGTTCTACCTTGAATTTATTCACTGATCTTTCTAACTTTCTCTCCAGAATGGGGGCTTACTGGTAGATGTGAATGTTTCTGAGCATTCTACTGTCATAAGCTTCTCAGATTACCATGAGGGGGCTGCTCCAGCTCTTATTGTTAACCATACTTTGTGGGACTCTGTCAGATATAAACAGAGGTATGTGAAAGAAACAATTCACCATTGGTTGTTTGACTAGGGGGTATCAGTTGTGAAGAAGACAGTTCTTTTACCATTATGCTACTTTGAAAAGTAGAAAAAAGCTTTTCTTTATCATATTAATTTACTGAAGTATTTTGTCTTCTTATAAGCAGTCATCATGTTATCAGAAAGTGTAGAGGACCAAGTGGGAGTATAGATCTTAGTCACCAAGGTCCTAGCTACAGCTGGACTTGTTTAGAGTCAATAGCGTAATCCCTTGATGTGTCACCCCAGGAGACTGGAGCGATGGAGTATATAGCATTGTGATCTGCTTGCCACAACTTGAGTTAGTGGTCTTAACCAGTGAATGCTGTTATTTTTCTCCTTTTCTTTTAACCTGCAGTGGATTACAAGAGGAAATGGAGCTGAAACCAAAGCAAGCATGCCTGTTTGCGTGGACGGATCCAACTAAAGCAAGAAAATTGACATGGGGCTACTCCCAAAACTTAGGTGAAAATGACCTACTTAAGGTAAATTTCAGAAGGGGAGAAGTAAATCCTGAACCAAAGATGAGAACAAGATGAAAATTATCTGAGAGAAAGCTTCCTCAGTAATTTTTTGTCTGTTTTGTCCTCTAAGAGACTTTTGAGCCTGCTCTCAAAGAGCAAGATTTTAGATGTTTAGGTTGATATAAGTGGAGAATTGGACACAAACTCCAACCTGCAATTTCTTAGTGTTTTTCTTGGGTATGAAAGAAGGATCAAATGCATGAGCTGTGAATATACCTTAGTAGTATAGAGGATGAATAATTCACTAATTGGCAGGTAGTGCTGCATTCAGCTTAAGTATCTCCCTAAAGATGGAGAAAACCCCTGACTGTTGTGACTCTCACTTCCTATGGGAATTGTTTGCATGGAGCAGAAAATTCTGAGTTGCTTGCCAGTAGCTACTTCAGTGTTTTCAACTCAAGCAATATTAAAATATGAAAATGTGTCAAGTTGGGGCAAAATAGCAGTGATCAAGATGGAAAATGAGTGAGGGAAAGAGGGAAAATAAAGAAGCAGCCATAAATCAAGACAGCAAGTATTTTTTGTTCAAGAATGGAGAAGCCAGCATTGATAGTGGGAGATTTTTCTCACTTAACTGTAAATGTAGGCCAAATACAGTCGTATATGTCTGTTTCTAAATAGCAGCTCTCTTGCACGTTTTACTGAACTCTGAATTCTTCAGGAGTGACTTTTTTTTTCTGTTGACTAGGTACAGTTAAGGTAAGAAAACTGAAAACCTGAGTATCTACAAGTAGGGACAGAAAAGCCACCTTGTGTTTCAGTTATACTGGGAATGGATGTCATTTCTCACAGCTGAATTCTGACAGTTAACCAATTACAGTGTACTTAGCTGTATAAACACCTTATTGGGTCAAATGTTTTACATGTAAAAGTGCTTTTAGTTTGAAACTGATTTCCTTAATATATAATTACAGTTATATTCATTATTATTTTGGGCTTTAGAGAAATGGGCTTTAACTATCTCAGTTTTGCTTCACAAATTAACAAATAAGGATTATCTGCATTTGAAGAGCAGAGATGTTAACCATATTTTGGTTTTAGTGTTTTGTGGTATATGATTTAATGCCTTCTTCCCCCATCATCTACAATTCTGAGTCTTTTCGTTTGCTGTGAAGGCCTTTGTTTCCTAATAATTTCCAGTATTATTCTTATCCACAAATATTGCTGGAATGCATGCTTTTCAAAAGGGGAAAAAAAAAAAAATCAACCCCCAACTTATTTCCTGTGTTGAGATACAAGATGCCATCACATCAGTATGATACAGTAAACTGAACAAACAAGAAAAATAGTGAGTTCTGGTTTGTACCTGTGGCAGTAAACTTGCTTACTTATAAACATAGAGCACCACCATGGATTTAGTCCTGTACCGTGCTTATGATATAATTTTTTTTTCTCTTTTTTTTCCCCAATACAGGATGAATGTGGCCAATTTCCTTACAATGCAAATACTCAAATACACTGGGTGTCTTTTCTGGATGGACGCCAACGAGTGCTACTGTTCACAGACGATGTTGCATTAGTTTCTAAAGCACGACAAGCAGAGGAGCTGGAGCAACCTGATCAAGAAATAAACTTATCAATCCATAGTCTTGGACTTTCTCTTGTTAACAATGAAAATAAAAAAGAAATCTCTTATATAGGAATTACCAGGTACTGCACATGGAAGACAAAATATTCCTTTGAATAATTAAGATTTGATGGCATATTATAATTTTAGCAATAAATTTGAGTTTAAGGGGACATCATTCAAATAAAATTAAGTAAAACCTTTTAAATTAAGTTCTGCCTTTATTCCTATGGTGCAATTTAAATAAATAGGATTTAAATGTCTCCTTTATTTAAAAGAAGTGAACAACAGGTGGTTTTTTGAGCCTGAAGAACTAAATAACTTTTAAAATATGCTTTGCATGCAGAAGAAATATTGAAATAATTTTAAATTGTTAATCATGTTATTTGTCTTTTAGTTCTGGTGTTGTTTGGGAAATGAAACCGAGGCAAAAGTGGAAACCATTTAATCAAAAGCAAATAAACATGTTGGAACAAGCCTATCAAAATTATCTTTGTAAGAGTGCTTTCCAAGCTACAGGCTGGCATAAAGTAGACAGCAATACTGAGGTATGTTTTGAGGTTTTAGTGTTTAACTGATTGCAGAACATGTGCAACAGTTAAAACAGACTGCTCTTTTGAAAAGTAAGGGTAGATGCTTTGTTAAGAGAAAGATGAGCAAAAAGCAACTTTTTTTTTTCTGGAATTCTTTCACATTTTGTACAGTAGAATATTTTGGTATGGAGGTAATACTGAGCCAGAATTGAGATTTTTTTTCCAGACTTGTAGTATGAAGTAGGAATCTCAAAGAATTTTGCTTTTCTGTGGTCAAAAAGATGGCTTGGCATCTGCATGTTAGTTATGAATCTATATTCTCATTCATGTAACTTAAATTATTTGCAAAAATCTTGGCTTTAGCTTTGTACTAAGCTGCAGTTCCTATGACTTGATATGATGGAGCCTGTAGAGTTCAAAGACTCTTGAAATTAGTTCAGTTACCTGAGCTTTTTCAGACACTAATTATACATACCTGTATTTCATGCATGAATTTCCTGTTTTGAAATGGCCAAGTGAAATATGGGCCTTCTGTAGTACCATAATCAGGCTTGTTCTCTGTATCCTCCTTTCATTTGAAGAGCATATACCCTCAGCTCCATGGAAACTCTGATTTGTTACATTGCAGTAGTGCGTTTAAAGTACATGGTATGAAAAATTTCTCTGTGCAGGTTGTTACATTTGACTCAGAATCAAGGAGGGTTTTTCCTTTTGCTTCTCATAATTTAAATGCTTCAGGATCAGCATAGAAGCACCAGCTGGGACAGTAGTCAGCTGCATGTAAATTAATTATACCAGTGTAATAAATAACTAATGAAAAAATATTTGCTAAGATAACACAGAGGTTCCTGCTTGGGGCAACTAAAGTTGCAGTGTAATGTGCTTATCAGACTAACTTGTGGTTTTCATTACTTTACATGCAGATAATTGGATTGAGTAATTCAGTAGCCCTGTGATCACAAAATAAGGAAATATGCAGGTTTTATTTGCTAGTCTGCTTATTAGTAACATAACATTTTATTATTTCTGTAATGAAACTGTTACCTCTACTTTGTTATGCTTCCAGGTGAACTTTAGTAAGGTTCCAATGGAAATGCGTCTCCCAGTCAGATGCAGCATCCGACGCAACTTCCTGTCAGGAATTCAGGTTGAATTCAAACAGTCGCCTCACCAGAGAAGCTTACGGGCTCAGTTGTATTGGCTGCAGGTACCATCTTTCGTCATGTTCTGTAAACTAAACAAACATGTTAAGGCTTTTACTTTTTTACACTTATATGAAGAAGTATTTCCAAATCTTACATGTGTGGTGTTCTGCTCACTGTCAGAGTGGCACAAGTGCTATGAATGCTCCATTGATGGAAAAGTACTGCAGAACTGCCAACCAGGATTTTGCAAGTAGTATGGAAAAATTCCACAAAATCGTGGGTTGATGTAAAGCAGTGTGCTATGATGGGAAGTTTATTTCTAAAGACAGGTGTTTTAAAACCAACCAAACAAAAACCTCCACCTTTTTCAAAGAGGTGTTGACCATAGGTGGTATATAGTCATGTAATGTTCTACAGAGTATCTAGCAGTTCAGAGATGTTTAGTGTGCAAACTACTTGTCTAATGGAAAACAGTTAATGTACACTTAATACTAAAAAATAGTTTGCAATAATATATCTGTATGTAAGTTTCAATAGTGAATTAATGGACAACACTTGCATGTGATTAGCATACTCCAGTCAGCACTAAAAACATTGCTAAATTAACCAATAGAGTGCTTAAGCAGATTCCAGTAAGAAATGTTTATTACTAGAGGAAAATAATGGTGGGAAGTCATTGTCATTGCTGTCATCTTCATCTTTATTTGCTGCACTTCAGGGTCTCCCGGAGAAGGGCGCTCTTTGGGGACCCTGTGATGCTTTTCCTGACCAGCTGGTGGGGAAGAGCTTCCTCTTTCCTTTTATCTTCCACATTTTATTTTTTCCTTAAAGTAGTTTTCACTATTAGAGTCAATATATGTCATTAGCTGCAGACCCTCTAAATTAATCTTAGTGAACATGAACCAAGCAAACATCCCTTGTGCAGTACTTCCAACCATGTGACCTTTTATAACTAAATGTATAACATTTCAAAATAGTATCAGAGTAATCCTCTTCTTCCTTTCCTCCCCAAGATAACAACATCCTTCTTGAACAAAATCTGTAAACAAGTTTCTCAAGCCTTCCAAAATGGAAATGATCTTTGATTATCATGTCATTAAGGTATTCTTGTACTGACGCAATAATTTTTTTTAGGTTGATAATCAATTACCAGGATCCATGTTTCCTGTTGTATTTCATCCTGTAGCCCCTCCCAAGTCGATTGCTTTGGATTCGGGTAAGAGAAAGCTGGTAGTAATATCAGATTTGTTTGGACTTTGAAGGTAGTAACTTGGCAATATATTTTTTACATAGATGAATTTTTTTTTCTGTTTAGAACCAAAACCCTTCATTGATGTCAGTGTCATCACTAGATTCAATGAATACAGCCAAGTACTGCAATTCAAGTAAGTTTTAAGAGTGTGTTGTGATACCATTTTGGAGATTTAAAACAAGGTTCACTTTTAAAAGTGTTAAAGTTTATGTTCTCCTGTCCAAACAACTCCTGGCTTTGGACTGAGTTTTAAAACACCTCCAGCGAAATAACATCATTCTAAAAGACAAGTACTTTGAGAAAGTAAGGACTGATCGCATGAAGGGACTATTATGCGGATTGTTCAGCAATCAGAATGATTTCCCTCTTGTACTAGAGTATCAGAGTTGCATGTCTGCCTGTTTGCTGTGCAATGCTGAGTATATTTGATGCTCTTAACAACAGACAGCTCATATAGTCACTAATGTAGCCTAGTACAGTGTGTTGTATTGTGAAATGTATGTTCTTTAGTTGGTATGTTTGTGTCTTCGAGTTTTTGTACTAAAAATGACAAAAAAAGTTAACTCGTGGTTCTAATGTAAGTATCTGTACTCAACTAGTGTGGATATAATATCTAAGGATGGTGAATTTTAATAAAGTTAATATTCAATAATATGACTTTTGGAGAGTGGCAGTTGGATAAGAGGAAGAAATAAGTTGTTTGCACATGGAATCATAATGTATGAATATAAGAAGCAGTTGGTGATGGTTAATATTTTTAGGTCAATTTTGACAGTGTTAAGATATGAAAAATTACAATGAAGTGTTGTATAGCTTTGTGAGGCTAGTAAGAACTTGTGATGTAAATCTTAATATGCAACATTGCACATTAAAACTTCATTTATGTAGGGTAAGCATGTGATATTTAAGTTAAACTTTTACAAGTACACACTGCTTGTGTTTTCCATTTTAGATACTTCATGGTTCTTATCCAGGAAATGGCACTGAAAATTGATCAGGGATTTTTAGGAGCACTTAGTGAACTTTTTACTCCATCTACAGACCCAGAAGCTGAAAGACAAAGGGTAATGTATGAGAGAAATTGACTTTTGCTAGGGCAGGGCTTTTATGGCAACAATGTTGCCATTTTCTGAACATTTTGCTTTAGGTGAATGAATGTTGCATTTGACAACCTTGAGTAAATGGACATGGTAAGATAATTTTCAGGGAAGCATTGGTATTTCTCTTAAATGTTGGTTGTGAGAAATACAAATTGATAAGTTTGAGTAATGGATACTTGGCTAAGTATAACTAGTTTGTGTTCTCGTGATATTTCATTAATTGATGACACAATTGTTTCAATTGTGGCTACAAGGTGTTAAGGGTGGTAGATGAAATCAGATTAAGGTTTGTATAGTGGACTTCTAGTTGTCTGTTAATAGCCAGTGTCTTGTCCTTAAAGAGCAGAATGAACAGATTTTAATGGCTCTAAATTAAGTCTTATACAGGTGGGTAGTAGTCAGAAAAGTCACATTAGGTTCTAGCGCATGTAGGAGAGTCATTCTTACAAGCTTCTTTCTCTTAGAAATGATATCTTCAAATGTACTGTAGAAAAATTCTAATTTTGTGAGGAAATACAAAAATCAAAGAACCTCAGGAAATTAGTAGTTTTACTAATACTTGTAATTTTGTCTGGAACTGATACCTTGAGTGATTGAGAAATTCAAGGGCATGTCAAGTGATACAGCAGAAAATGGAAAAATGACTCAAATTGTTTTGTTGGGTGTTTTTTGGGGAAGAGGTTTGGTGGTGTGGTTTTTTTTGTTTGTTTCTTTTCTAAGACATTCCTTTAAAGCAGGGTACAAGTTATAACCTGGTATACTAAAGTAATTAGTCTATTTCCAGTTTTAGAGGTGTTGGCTATTTATCTAGCTGACTGTTTTATTACATTTGACTATGATTATGATGTCTGCTGTTTATATGTATATCTATTTTTAGATATGTTTATACATTACATTATTAATTATATTGCATGTAAGTAAGTGAAATACACTTCTGATTTGTTTGTTTTTTTTTTTAATAATACCAGTCTAAATTAATTCAGCAAGATGTGGATGCACTTAACACTGAGCTAATGGAGTCTTCCCTAACAGACCTGTCAATGCTCAGCTTCTTTGAGCATTTTCATATTTCTCCAATTAAGGTATGTAATAGAGATTTTGGTTAATAAAACACTTGATATCAGTGGGCTAGGTTAACAGCTGGACTTTGATCTTAAAGTTCTTTTCCAGCCTAAACAATTCTGTGATTCTATCTCATAATTCCTTACAGTAAATAAATCCTCAGATCAAACCTTCAGGGTAATTGATGTCTTCATGCTGTCTTCCTAATAGGGATTTTATGTTGTCTAGAGCTTTATACTTCTTGAAAAACTTTCTTTGTTGCCCATGAATACAAACAGACCAATAACCGTTGCTAATGGGAATAACAATGAGCAGAGCTAGACAAAATGCTGGCCTGAAGGTATCCAAATAATGTATGATAAATGGTAATGAAATACACTTTTGTGGGCTTGTCTTCATGTATCTCTTGAACTAGTTAGATTTTTTGGAGCAAGGGAAGAAAGAGAATACGTAATTACACATTGTTCTGAATCAACAGAATGCTCCCCTAAAGCTATCAGGTTGAATAAGAATTGACAGGGGAAAAAATTTGCTTACATTTTTGCTGAATGTATAAAAGATACTCATAGACTATTATATAGATTGTTATATTCCGGCACTGTTTTAAACTTGACTTATTTTACTAGATATCTTACAACACACTTTGATTCTGGGATTTCTTATTTTTATTTTTTCTGATATGATTGTGCTTATAAACTTAAAAGAATGTGAAGCAAGAGAAAACACTAGAGCAACAGTATGCTATTGTGATATATTTAACATTATCCTTAGGCTAGTCTGTTTAAAGCTGTTGAAGAAAATGTAATAATTTTAAGTCTGTATTGCATCTTTTATTTGAAATGCCTAGATGTGCCAACTTAAAGTACAGGAAGGGACTTCTTATTCTCCTTTTTTTCATTGTTTTGGTTTGATTTTTTTTAACTTTACTTCAGTGACTCATCTCAAGATTCTAAACCACAGGATAGTGGGAGACCATGAAAATGACTGTGTGGCCTTTTGTAAACAGTGAAAATTGGGAATCTTGAAAAAGTCAGGTTAACTAAGCAAGTAGAAGAAAGCAGTATTAGTTTTGGCGTTGAACAAGGGAAAAGGAAAGTAATTTTGTTAACGTCAAAAAGTGTGTGAATTTCTTCTAAAGTAAGTGTCTTATCAAAATGAAACAGTCCCATATTATAGTGTTAAAGAGAGTTCTCTGAAGTTCAGGCATTTCCACAGAGTCACTAGCTGCAAAAATACAAGCTGATAAAGTAAATCAGAATTTAAAATTTAACTTGATGGGAAATTAAGCTCTCCATATTTAATATGTAATTTCTCGCATTGTTTACAGAGGTTTACCGATGTAAACATAACAAACTTATAGGGTAATTTGACAGTTCTTTATGGAAATATGAATAAATACATATGGTATCTCAGTAATAGCCGTGTCATTTCCTCAAAGTGAGTAAAACCAGACTTACTACTGTTTCACCACTGGTTTGTTTAGATGTGCACACCAACCTGTCTGGTGTGTGTCTCTTGTCATTTTACTGATTCTGTCTTGGTAGTTGCATCTGAGTCTGTCTCTAGCTGCTGGTGGAGAAGCATCAGATAAGGGGGAAGAAATGATAGCCATCCATTCTCTGAATTTGCTGTTGAAAAGTATTGGAGCTACTCTAACAGATGTGGATGATCTTATTTTCAAGTAAGCTAATGAAGATTTTTTTTTTTTCCCATGTTTTGAATAAAGCTATGCATTTAATAATTGAGTCCATGGTAAACTCTGATGAATGACTCTAGTATAAATGTATACGGTCTCTGGGGAAGGGGAAGAATGGAGGGAAGATGGGGTTTGAGGTCCTTTTTAAGACAATAGGGCTTCAGGATACCTGAAGGAAAAAAGAGAGGACTGTTTAGAAGGAGGAAGTGTGATTATAACACACTGTAATGTGTGGTTATTTGTCTTTCAGACTTGCTTTCTTTGAAATTAAATATCAGTTCTACAAGAGAGACCAACTGATGAAGAGAGTTGTCAGACATTATAGTGAACAAGTAAGCTCATTTAGTCAAGCCTTTCTGTAAAATTTTCAGTAAGTATCTTACAGAAAGCAGAAAAGAAGAAAGAAAAGGTGAATACCTCTAAAAGCTACATATTTTTTATTTCATGGTACTGAAGTAGAAATCTTGTGGCACATTATGAAAATGTAAATAGAGAAGTGTCCCAAAAATGTGTTTTAAGAACTTTAAGTGATTGCTTCTCTTCTTCTTAGTATTTTTCTTCACCAAAGTATACTAATAGTTATCTACATATATACTACATCTTTAGCCTAAGCCTTCTTCATTCTAGTAGGAATTCTTAGTTAAGTGCTCTTACACCGTACTTGGGAAGGGAATTAAAAAATTTACTGGCCTTGGGTTGAAATATGAAACTGTGTGTAACAACAGCTAGTAACCTTGCTTTTGGTTTTGTTCCCCCTCCCCCCCTCATTGTTTAGCTCCTGAAACAGATGTATGTTCTTGTACTTGGGTTAGATGTTCTTGGAAATCCGTTCGGCTTGATCAGAGGCTTGTCTGAAGGAGTTGAAGCTTTTTTCTATGAGCCGTTCCAGGTATGACATTCTGATTCTTCAACGATGTGTGAATAGCAGGCTGGTTGAATATACTGGTAGGGCTGTAGTTTGTTGCCACTATATCCTACACCCTGAACAGTTAAGAAAGCAGTATTTTTTTTGGTAACTTCAAAGAAGTAACATACTCAAATGGCATTACGTTCATCAGTGTAAAGAAATTACTTTTTTTTGAAACAGATTCACACATGTATATTTTTCTACTATTCATAATAAGCTTCACTTCTAGGGTGCTGTTCAAGGCCCTGAAGAATTTGCTGAAGGCTTTGTAATTGGTGTTAAAAGTCTTCTTGGGCACACAGTGGGTATGTATCATATTGTTACTGTTTTAATAAACTCACTCATGGATTGCGTTTACTTTTTTTTTTCCCTCTTATTTTGAAGGCAAAGTTATATTTTTAAAATATCTATATGGTAGCTTTTTGACAAGTATTTAAGTTGTCAGATACTATTGCTAGTATCTGTGATACAGATCTTTCATACCTAACTTACTTGAAACCATTTAAATGTCTATTTTGTAGACTGAACAAGCAGACTGAGAAACAGAGTGTGTATAACTGAGTTTGTAACATGATGTGGATGAAAAAGGAAAATAATTCTCACGGTCCTGAAATATCTGGAGAACCCTGAGAAGTGTTCTTTGGACCAGCTACTGTTACAGTTACCATAGAACTTTATTTATCTGTTAGAGTAATTACAGAAAATATGGTTCTATCCAGTATGCTATTTAAAATGTAGTGAAGCGATTCAAGAGTTACCTTTTGCTGTATGTAAGGATTTCAGGCCAGATTCCAGAGTTGTCTTATGAACAACGTGTGGTAGTCGTTCTGTGTAAATTGATAATTTCTAAACTGAATATGGAGGAAAACTGCTGTGAACTTGTATGTTATCTGCTGTTAAATTGTGAAAGAACAGTAACTTTTTCTTTTGGCTCTCTTCCCTCAGGTGGTGCAGCAGGGGTGGTGTCTAGAATCACGGGTTCTGTTGGAAAAGGCTTGGCTGCTATTACTATGGATAAAGAATTTCAGCAGAAACGGAGAGAGGAAATGGGTCGGCAGCCAAAAGACTTTGGTGACAGCCTGGCCAAAGGAGGAAAAGGCTTGTTACGGGTATGAATTTGAAGTTGAGAGTATGATGTGCCAACTCTTAATGAAAGCATTATGCAAGTACATTTTATGTCATCTTTATCAATTCATGACTGAAACAGAAGAGACAAGCAGTTGATTTACAGGAGACTTAGTATAGTGTAGCAGCTTTAGTGTTTGAGGTCATATTTTTGGCCAGCCTGAGGAACTGAAGGTAGAGTCTCAGAGAGGAGAAGTGTAGGATATAACACCAATTTCTCCTGTGCAATATATAAACAAACAAATAGGAACTGATGTTTAACGAATGTGTTACCCAACTAAGGTAACTGGGCCCTTATTTTATCTTGCAGTCAATTCTGTCATTGAAGTCAATTGGCTGTGAATTATGACCTCTGGACATGTGCTGCATAGAAATGGCTTTCTGTATGCTGAGATCTAATAGAAACTGTTAGGTTTTCTTGACTTGAAAGAATGTGAACATAAAGCGAATAGAATGTGTGTAAAAGAAAGAACCTACATTAGGTTGGAGAGATTTTTCTGAAAGATAAGCTGTGCAACCCCTGTAATTTTTTTAATCTAAAATCGGGAGTGTTTTCTGGTTGCTGAAAGATCATGTCTTGTTCTAGTTGAAGTGTTAAGTATGAGACAAACCTCATCTAAACAATTACTGAGAGATCTGTGTTACCTGGATGCAAATTAAGTCTTGAAATAAATTCTAAAACTTTCCATTCAAAATAAAAACAGTCAAAATTTCTAAGTAATTATAAGTAAACATTGTGGAGTTGTTTCTGATACTGTTTGCTGAAAAATTCTAAGTTACTTCAGTGGATTTTTATTCTTCTGCTTGACCTTTAAAGTCTTCCAGAGAGTTATTGGATGCTAATTTAACTTGAATATTTGATGTCACTAACTTACGACTAGGAATTTTGGCAGCTTCCTGTCAAAGTGAAATAGTGACAACTTTTAATTATTAGAAGACTGATTACAAAAGATTTGTTAGTCTTTCTTCGCAGCATTAATGTTTCGTCTGTGATTTTTGTGGGTTTTTTCCCCTCTCATTTCCCTCAGTTATAATTTTCTTAATTTCAAGTTTAACGCAAACAAAAAAACCATCCAAACAGTGTTTGAAGATACTGAACTTCAATATAGTTATAAAATCAAGGATGAGAGACAATTGGTTGCCCGGTTGGATTACAGCATTCCTGTTTCTAAGTAGGAACTAAATTATCTTCTTCATTTTAGGGTGTTGTTGGAGGTGTGACAGGCATAATCACTAAACCTGTAGAAGGTAAGCACTAATTAACAGTAACTAACTAACCAAATGTGTCCTTATATGATGATTTACTCAGATGTATTTATAGAATCATAGAATTATAGAATGTTAGGGGTTGGAAGGGACCTCTGGAGATCATCAAGTCCAACCCCCATGCCAAGTAGGACCATGGAATCTAGGGCAGGTTACACAGGAACGCATCCGGACAGGACTTGAAAGTCTCCAGAGAAGGAGACTCCACAGCCTCTCTGGGGAGCCCGTTCCAGTGCTCTGTAACCCTCACAGGAAAGAAGTTCCTCCTCATGTTGAGGTGGAACTTCCTGTGCTCTAG
>JAVSBS010011737.1:0-13562 GCA_033124195.1 Coracias cyanogaster | reverse complement strand
AGCAATGTCTGCACCTGAGATGTCAGATTAGGAAATGTTTTGCGGTGAGAAATAACCAGGCCTGTCCCAGAAGGAATTCTGAAAGTAATGGGAAGGTGCCTGTGGTAAGTGCATCGTGGCATGGGAATCGATCAAGCAGTGAGGGTGAGAATGTTATTCTTCACTTGCCACCTGACTCTTCTCCTCATAATGGCACACAATAGGAAATACGATTTTTTTTTTTTAAATCCTTCCTTCCTTTCCTGTCTCTGAACTTGGAAGTGTAGGTCTTGACAGCTCTACCTTTCCACATGGTAAGTTGCTTGCTCACACTCGGTATTATCAACCAAAGCTTTTGGTGCTTTAGACTACCGAAACTCCCTTACTTCATGATCTGTGTTCTCTTTGCTTTGCTTTAAATGTGTGCTTCCTTTTTAAATATAGTTTTCCAAGTCGCTGGCCGTACCAGATTGTTTATATTTTTTAAAAGCCTTCTGCTTAGCCGTTATATTGCTCTTTATAGTACTGCTTAACCACATTGGTTTCTGTTGCTCTTTTTTCTTGCATAAACTTAGCTGGGATGAATTTCAAATGTGGTTTATCCAACTGTTAAGTATTTCCCACTTTTCTGCAATAGATTTCACATATGTTACAGAATTCCAAACCAAGATCTGGTGGACATATTGCCCTGTTTTTTTTCCTCAAAGTCAGAAATAGAGATTTTTTTAAAGCATTACAGTGGCAATATTTAGGTCACTGGCTGCAGCACGCTGCCTAGCTTCAAATCCAGTTGTCATATTTAGCTTATTTCCAAGGATTAAGATAACTGTGGTCCATATATGTGTATTTTCTTAAAAAAAAGTCTTTCAGTTTTGTACTAATAAACCTAAAGGGGGAAGAAAGTATTGATCCTTTTGAGTTGGAAAATGCAGAAGGCTTTTTTTTTTTTTCCCATCTGGAGGCCAAACTGTAGAGTTACATAAGCCACATGCATTTCTATCCATCCATCCATCCAGTCATTCACAGTTTTGGGATTTACCCCTTTGAAAACGTAACTAAGACTTGGAATTAGGCTTTTTCTCAGAGAATCTAGAAACTGGTATCTATCTGCTAGTCTTGGACATTCTTCTTTTGAACTTCCAGAACCTGGTTTTAGCAGATGTCCCACGGGTAACTGCTGTCTGTTGCTATTTTTTTACACCTTTGCGAAAATAGAGGCAAATCTTCTGTTTTCCCATTCTGTTTCCCCGTACTGGGTGTCCAGTTCCACTGGGAAGTGTATATGACCCAATCCACAGTAAAGTTTTTATGGCAACCGTGTAGTAGGAACCAGATCTACTTTTGCCGTGGCTTTTGTGTGTGGTGGTGTCAAGAGATGACCTGGTCGGTGACTGACCAGCTACCAGGCATCTGGAATTAGATCTGAGAGAAGGTCCCAGACTTTGGTTTTTTGGTGTGGTCTGTTACAGGTTATTGTTATGAGCAAGCGCCAGTGGTGTGGCAGGTCTTCTGTGGGGTTCTTGCGTGCAGGTTGGAGGCCTGTTGGCAGAGTGATGAGACGAAGATAGCCTCAGAGGAGACCTGCTTTGTGCCTTGCTCAGCATGTTGGTCCTACTTTTCATGAACTTCTTTATCATAGCCAGGTCTTTTTCTCCTTTTGGAATTAATAACGGGGGTGGGAAACAGTGCCAAATTCCTCTTATGAATTCTTGGTTATAACTCCAAGTGACTGGGCGAATGATGTACAAGGCTGAGTGGAGGGTTTAGCACTTAATTTTTTCATGTTACGTGGAAATACTGCAGGAAAGGAATAAACTGAGATGGAAGATGGAGTGTTGTTGGTTTCTGTGTTGCTAAGTGAGCCATTCAGTCTATTATGGTGACATTGGGAAGCACAGCACCGAGTAGAGAGACCGGGATGGGGATGACGCACTTGGACAAAGCTGGGCAACAGTCTAGGCTGAGCTTGTGCTTCAGCCTAGTAGAAGCTGTTGGAAGATAATCTGATGCTCGTCAGATGATTAAAATAAGATATGTTTTGGGGAGGAAGTGGAGATGCCTGCTAATAATTTTAGAGGAATAGATTCCAATAGTAGGAAAAGATAATTCTGTGTTCAAATAAGGAAAGACTTGGATGGAAAATGAGCATTGTAGTGGCAGTATAGAATTATATACAGTATGTTGCTGGAAATTAAGAGTGGCTGAGGCACAACCAGGCTAGGCTAAAGTATAAGGTTAACCAATATTTGACTTACTGCATGAAAAAAACTAGCAACTCAAAAAGGGAAAATCCAGTATCTTTAAAAAGCAGGCAAGTGGAAATAAACCTGGCTTGAACATGTCTAAGACCTGTGATCTTCACTGGATTTTGGAAAATACTAGGAGGTGTGACTTACATGCCACTGCTGCTACCCAGTGTAACATTGTGGTAAAGCCATGAATGCTTTTGAGGAGAATAGTGATATTTTGGTTACAAGATGGAGTCAAAACAGTTATAAAACCTCACTCGGCGTTATTCAGGAGGTCCAGTTCCTGGAAGCTCGGTGCTTCGCTCTGTACTTTGTTCTGTACTGCTCTGTAGTCCAGCTGTCTCAATATTCCAAATGACATGATGTATGTACGAGCTTTGATTTTCATTTCTGTGAGAAGCAGAGCTCTGACTAAAGGTTTTTGTTCTGTTTTGTTTTTCTTGACAGAGAGAGCTTGATGCCACAGCAACAATATTGGCTAACCGGCAAGATGAAAGTGAGCAGTCTAGGAAAAAACTTATTGAGCAAAGTCGCGAGTTCAAGAAAAACACTCCAGAGGTAAGGAGAAAAGCTGCTTCAGTCTGTTGTAGCACATGATATTAGGCCTGCTCAAGTGTTTTGTTTTTTTTTCTCTTAATGGTTTATTTCCATGATATTTCTTGACTGCGTTGCTAGGTCCACCATTTTAGCAAAGATTGCTTATCTTTGATGACTTTGTTTCCCGGCAGTTTTTGCGTTCTGTAAATAATGAAATAGGAATTGATGTTTTTAGAGGAAATACGACCACTAGCCTTCAAATGGGCTTGCTCTAAATTTTGTATAAATGGAAGAATTGCAAGAAATCTCCTTCGCTTACCCAAACTCTCTTAGCACTTGGATGTAGAAAGTGACATTTCACTGCCTAAATAAATCTAGATCAAGGGCGTAACTTCAGAGATGCTCATTTTTCCATCAAAAATCAAATTAAGTGTTGCCGTTGCTTTCGCTGGAAACGCAGCAGGGTCAGCGCTGGGCTCTGTGGCAGCTGCGGGAAGGTGGGAAAGGTGTCGGGACCGATGCTGGGCAAACCTCCGAGCGGTGGATGTCGTGCATGGGAGTATTGAAACTGCAGGGCTTTAAACTCTTGCGTGCCGATGTGGGCGCGTGTGCGTCTGGGTACAGGTACGCATGGTCCTATGGGAAGTACACGCTCCTTTAGCCAGTGAATGCACAGCAGCGTGCAGGGCTTCTCTGGCTTGTGGCGTGTTTTCTTTTCCCCTGATGGTTGCCAGCAATCTGTTCATCCAAGAATGTCCTAGGGTTTCACGGCCCGTTCCAGATAACCAAATCGCAAATATTGGTTCCTTCCAAGTATCTTTCCTAGGAGAGAAGCAGCTCTTCTAACCTTTAGAGCTGCTTCTCAGGTAGCAGATGCTGCTTTGCTTCCTGGTGGTACAGGGGGCGAGGTGCTGGAGGAGCTGACCTGGAGGGGGAATGGTGCCAGGAGGGACTTACAGGGAAGTGGGAGTGTTTGACTGACCTCCTGAGGAGGCTTTGTGGGACAGAAGTCAATTCTCCTTTGTTCGAAGAAGAGAAAATTTGGAGACTGCCGTTTTGAAGGAGCAGAAAAAGGAGCAAAATAATACGGAGAGTGAATGCAGTAGCTCTGAGAGGGTGAGGAATGCGTGGATGCCCGTTGCAGGAGGGCGCAAACTATTGGGGAGGAGAGAAGTGAAAGAATATGGAGGGTGTAGGAATTTCTGCAAAATCCAGAAAATAAATAGACCTCTGGGGGCATATTTTCAAAGGCTTAAGTTTGTTCTGTAAGATTTGTTTCCTGCTGCCTTCCCTTTTTTTGCTCTAAGAATGACAGATTCTTCAGAATGTGGCTACAGCTGCCAGCTCCGAGCAGATAACCTGTACAGATGCATTTCAGGGTGATTTCTTTAGGCCAGTTTTATTTTTATGGAGCAGAAGGTTACTTTGGGGAGGGAAAAAACCAAACAACAACAAAAAAGCCCAACCAACAGTGTCCTTTCTAAGCGCATTGTGAGAGGGCCTTGGTAACCTGGTGGGAGTTGGATGCACAGGGGAAAAATCTTATAGTCTGCATAGTTGGTCCAAGAGATAGAGTGGGAAAACAATCTGCACTTAGTTCTGTCCAGTAAGACAGATAGGGATGTTAAATCATCTGATGGTAAGGTTTAAAATCTAATTTTAGAAAATATAATTCTGTAGTTTCCATTCTCTTCCAAACTACAAGATGGAACGTGTTTTATTCATTCAGCTCTGAACATCCCCAGCGTTTGGGGAAATTTGCATCCCTGCTAGATTCTAGATTCTCATCTTTTGTCATGGGACTCCTCTGAAACCACTTGCCTTTATAAGCTTGCATGGATATTTTATATTCTTTCTTTCTCTGCTGTGATGCTGTTTCTGCAGCTTTGTTTCTGAACAGCAATGCAATCTAACTCCTGCTCTGCTTCCTCTGGCAGAATTAAAAAATGAAAATGGGATCAAAGAATTAGAAGCAAGTATCCAAACTGTAACACTAACCAGCTGTGACAGACTTGATACCGCTCCCAGAGGCATGGAGGAGGTAGCAGAGATGTAGATGTTCTGATAGGACCATTCTCTCCTCTCCAAGGTGCTTGATGTGGTCAGTGTGGGGGTGTCAGAGGCAAAAAGTGAGCGAGGCAGTGTCTGTCCTTGCTGGAAAACTTCACTGGTGTTCCTCTTCACACAAAAGTTACAGCCTTGTGCACTGTGTGTTCACCTTCAGCTGTTTTCATGGAATCGTAGAATGGTTTAGTTTGGAAGGGACCTTCCAAGCTCATCTAGGCCCATCCCTCCCTGCAGGGAGCAGGGACATCTGCACCTAGAGCAGGTTGCTCAGGGCCCCGGCCAACCTCACCTGAGATGTTTCCAGGGATGGGGCAGCCACCACCTCTCTGGGCAGCCTGGGCCAGGCTCTCACCACCCTCAGCATCAACAGCTCCTTCCTTCTCTCTAGTCTAAATCTCCCTCTTTTAGTTTCAAACCATCCCCCTTGTCCTGTCCCAACAGGTCCTGCTAAAAGTCTGTCCCCAGCTTTCTGACAGGCCCCCATCAGTACTGAAGGGCTGCCACTTTCTGCATTCTCCCAGAAGGAGGGAAGCCTCTGAATACTTCTCAAAGCTTAGACAATTTTGGAAAACAGTTGAAAATTAAAAGGCAAGATTGTTAACTACTCAGCCAGGTGTTTTCTAAAACTGCAACTTTGTCTGGTCGCCCCCTCCACCCCCCCAGATATGACGGAAATGTCCTTGAGGTGGGTGGGAAGGGCACGGTGAGCCACTGGCATTTCTAAACTTGATACATTTATGTTACTAAAACATCAAACATGCTCTTTTTAATAACAAAAAAGGGTTCTGTAGTAGAAAACCAGCTGCGTGCAGAACCATTCTTCAGATAAATAACCCAGTGTGCAGCTTAATTCAAATTTCCACGATGAAGTAACAACTTTCTTGGTACAAAAAAAAACCCAAAACCACAAAGATGGAATTGTTAAATGTAACAATTTGTTTCAGAGTTCTACTTTCCATTTTCTTTTTCATTCTGCAGGCGTCCTTGTCTGTGCAGCAGTGGTTTAGCCTGTTCCAGCATCTCTTTTCCTCTGCTGTAGCCAGTCTCACCATAAATCAGGAGACAAGTGTCGATTGCCTTGACTTTCCTCTCCATTGCTGTCTGGGATGTCCTCTAGACTTTCCATAATGTCTGCTCAAAAGCAATCTTCTGCGTAGCAGAAAAGGATTTGAAAAATTTCTAATGGAGTTGAGGATGCTTTGGTTTCTTTTTACTTTAAAAAATGTGACAGATCTATTTGGGTCATTTCTGCCTTTCTTGCAAATTATCAAATGGCTACAAAAGAAATACGATATTTTCCTGTTTATAGGAATGACTGTAGGGCTTTTGGTATTTAAAAATGTTAAAGTACTATTTCTGACTTGGCATACTGGGAGATGACTCGGGGAAGAAGTATCTCATGGTTGGGAACCTTCTGAGAACAGAGAATTAGGTGATGGGTGTTACATGTAGAAACTTTTAGAAAGGGTTCATAATTCCTCTTACTGCAAAAATAATTTCTAGCTCCTCACACCTTTTAAGAGGTCCTCTCAGACCTGCTGCTCATCGATGTTCTGGGGTCTTTTCAGTCTCAACTTGTTTCATCCTGAGCAGCTACTGGAGAAGACTGAGACTGGTCAGGAGATAACTTGAAACATCACTTTTACGTGACATCTCAAGATACATCATGTGAACTGCCAGCCTGCAGCAGGTGATTAGCGGGGGGGTAGAGCTATGGTTGGGCTGGATGATCTTAAAGGTCTTTTCCAACCTAAATGATTCTGTGGTTATTTTCTTACAGTGATAATTCCTGAACTGTTGTGACTAACTGTGATACTTTAGGTGTATTTTAACCTCTGTGAAATTCTTGGTCTCATTCATCATGTCCTCGTATGCTCATTCTGGTGTGAATAAGCAAATGTTTGAATGACCAGATTTGAGAAATTTTTTTTCACTCTCTAAATGATTTCAGTTGCACAGGCTATTAACTTTCAGCACAAAGTGAAGATACTTCCTCAAGTTGATCACCTTGCTTTTGTTTCTACCCAGGTTCCTAGTTGAGTAACTACTTTTTACATACCAGGTTCTGCTGTAAACTTTGAGAAGCTCATCTGATGATTCCAGTGGTTCACACTTTTAAGCTAGTCCACAACAACAGTGGAAGATACCAGCAAACAAATAGCTGGGTAAACCTTGGCTTTGTAAATAAGCAATACGTAATCGTTCAGCACTCGTGGAGAGGGAAGACAGTGAGTGATGCTTCAGTCTGTTTAATCTCCAACTCTCCGTAGCTCTCCTTAAGATTCAGCCATGTAGACTAGATAGTGCTGAGCTGTGGTGGATCTTACCCAGCTCACCTGAAACATGGGTTATTAAGCTGAGCACAAGACAAAAGACCAGCCTGAGAGTCCTGGGCTGGCTGTTTTTGGGGAATAAAGTAAAAAACTAGTTTCCTAATGTGAGAGTATGAGCTCTAAAAACTCAGGCAGTTGTGAGGAGCCTGCGTGTTTGGATTCAGGAGCTTGCCCTGGGCGCTTGTGACTCTGGTCACAGTTTTCTGTCTTGATGGTCAGCTGAACGGAGGGTTCCTCACTGTGCTCGCCCTTTACTGTTTGTAGGTTGCACCTGTGCTCTATTGGTGAGATGTAGAAAGTCAAGATCATCTTTAAATGCTCAAATTAACACCTGTATTTTGTGAAGCAGATGAAATCCTGGATTGGCAGAGCTATGGAGGGATGTGGGAGAACCTTCAACCAGAGACAGACAGCATAAATATGTTCTCAAACAAATAGCTTCCAAGTGCCCTGGAAAATGGGATACTGGAAGGTGCCAGAACACAAAATAAATGAGATCTGAGGAGCATATCTTAGCACTGACAGACTAGACATGGTTGCCTGCTGACCTCGAGCACTTTTATAAAGAATTCCAAGTTCTGCGG
This sequence comes from Coracias cyanogaster, assembly GCA_033124195.1. Classification (NCBI taxonomy): domain Eukaryota; kingdom Metazoa; phylum Chordata; class Aves; order Coraciiformes; family Coraciidae; genus Coracias; species Coracias cyanogaster. Next base: position 5,813 of record JAVSBS010011737.1, on the reverse strand, counting down.
CGTGGCAGTGGTGTTGGTGCTGAGGTCCATCCCGCCCCACGCTGTCGTGTGTATTCCCACGAGCTCGTGCGCCTGGTTCCAGCCACTTCCAGCGTGTGTTCGCTGTGGGTGTCATTTTACACGGTCAGTTCTGGGCTGCCTTGGTCGATCCCAAAGGAATGACATTTATCTGCCGACACAGGCCCTGGCCCGTGGCTGCCCTTGTTACCTGAACTGTTGTCATCGTCCCCGTCCCGCTCAGTTATGTTCCTGTGGTGCCACTGCCACAAAAGAGGAAGAAAGAGGAGTCTGTGGACTTTTTGTTGCAAAAGTAATAGTTTTCTTCATGACATTGTATAGTAGGGTGATGCATATTTAAAGATCCAGGTTTTTTTACAAAAATAACATTATAATTGCAAGTCCTAACTAGCTAAAGGAAATGAACACAGTTATTTTGCGAGAGCTCCGTTTTTTAAATTTAAAATTCCTAAATTCTTAGTCTCCAGTGCTTCTGGATCATTCTATTGAATTATCCAGTCTCTACACAAAATATAATCAAATTAAGCTTAAAAAAAGAAAGGAATATTGATTCTGCTGGTTGCATTAGTTCTTGAAATGAGAGGAGCATCTTTCTAATTGTCGGTGGTGAATTGTGCTCGATTCCTATTGAGTTTGCACAGTCACCTTTGGTTTAGCCCGTGTAACAAAGTGAAAATATAACACCTAGGAAAACTACTGAACATATATGGTCTGTTTGAAAATAGTGGATGCTCTGAGTGTGCACAGAGGGGTGAATATCGATTTGCTGCCATCTAGAGCTGGGTTGTTCTACTCCTTTTTATCTGCTTGCTTTTTTTTTCTTTTCTTTTTTATTCCCCTTTTCTTTCTTTCCCCTCTTCTATTTTCTTTTTTTTTTCCCTTTTCTTCCTTTCTTTTCATCTTTTCCCTTGTTTCTTTCTTTTTTCTTGTGTGGATGTTCCTCCTTCTCCTCACCAGAATTCCATCAGGAACATAGAGGAATCCTGTTAATTTGGGGGCCTGAGTGTGGAACAACATAAAAGACATTTTAATGTAAAAGTTAGCTAGCATAATACAAGTAAATGAAATTTCTGTGCTTCTATAATGCAGATTCTATGATTGTATAAATGCGGTTAATACAATTAGTAAATAGGAAGTGTCACAGGTCATGGCAGGAGATAAAGACGATTCCACCTTTCTGTGAGTTTCCTGACTTACTACTGAAAAATAATTTCAGGAAAAAAATTGAGGAAGAAAACCACTTAAGTTCTCCCTTCATCCTCTTTTCCCATAACTTCAAAAAGGAGAGTTTTTAAGAGGTTTTTGTTAAAAAGAAATGAATTTGCAATGTAGCACTTTGTTAAAAAAAAAATCTTTTCTATTGTTTAACTCAAATGCAATTATCATTATTTAATTATATTATGAAATGTTTTTGTTTTTAAGATTCTTCATACATTTAAAACGTCAGCAGCATGTTAAGTACATGGGACACTCTCCTTATTGAGTTAAAACATCACCATTTCATTCCCTAAAGCCCAGAATTGTAAGATGTACCTTGCAGATTGGGAACTAGGATGAAAACCGTTCCTTTGGCAGAATGATATTTAGGTGCCCTGTCCTCCCTTTCCAAGTTTTTATTGAATACTACCATTTTCTGAAGAGGTTCTGTTTGCAAGGTGAAGGTTTATGGTGATCTGTACTACATGAGCTTCATATTTCAAAAGCTAAATTATTATTATGTGACTTTTTGCAAAAAAAAAAACAACCAGTAAAGCTCCATATCTTAATATATAATTGAAAAACTAGTTTTGTGGAGTCCATTTAAGCTGGATTTAACCTTATCCTGGAGGGCCCTTACTCGTGAGTTCTCAATAATTTTGTTGTCGTTATTTGATACATATTTGACTTCAGCAGGTTCTCATTGTTTACAGGAAACACATCAGTGTTTCTGACACATTTTTCTATATGATGATCTCTTGCTGCCTTTTCACTTTATTGGAAGTGAGGAAACCATAGAAGAATTAGAATTCACAATTGTGTTTTTCTAGGATTCTCATAAAACTGACCTGCACAGCGACCATTCTCAGCACTGTAATTACTAGTGATTATTAACTTTTTAAAAAACACTGTCTTTATCCCCCGTGAAAGCTAAGCCAGAATCTCTGGCAGATGGCATCTCCCCTGCTATTTGCGGTGCACACGTTGCTTCTTGCTCGCAGCGATTCTTGCTAGAGCTCGGTGTGCTGACGAACAGCAAATCCAAGGTGGGAGCAAACCCCTTGAACACGTAAGCCTTTATCTGCTCTATCTGCCTCTTTTCTCTGTGTTGCAATACAGTTGTGAATATTCCCCCTACCCTCCCTAAACACTGCGTCGGTTTGTTGGTTGAACCTCCGTCCCAGGTTCAGCGAAACTTCAGGTGGGGTTTGCTTTCCAAAAACAAGCACTTTGGGTTTTCTCAGCAGGGAAGAGGTGGCAGCGAAGGCTGTAGGTGGGCAGCAGGCTGTTGGGTTGCAGAATCTGTAGAGTTTATTTTGAGAGAACAGGACTCAAGAAGGTCCTTTTACAAAATGAGGCCCTATTTTGGAGATGATTGGGATGTAGGGTTTCACAGATAACTGCACAGCTGAACCACAGCATTTGTGAAGGTCTGAAATCTAGGAGAATAATTCCCTTGACCCACAGAAGTAATGATTGTGCATTACACGTTACTAGGCGGAGAAGTTTAATTTGAAGCATTTTTCTGGAACCACATGATCTCGGACACTTTGAGTTACGGTCTCTGTCTCCGTTTCCTTTTAAAATGTCCTTAAAATAAATTTTCTGCAACACATCTACCTCAAAAGTATTTTTGTAAAGCTGAAAATACATGGGTGATTGGTTTATTCAAGACTTCCAAAAATATTCAAGAAGGGGATGCTTCTGATTCAACCGAACGCATTAGAGCGGTTGGAGAAATTAATTACTCTGAAGTCACTTGCTCTTAGTAATTTAGATTTATTTCATATAAGCATTTTTCTGGTTAAACATGCTTGACAGTTGAAGAATGCATTTTTCTTCTAGCAACATCAGTTGCAGGTATTAGGTTTCAGCAATGTCAAGGGTGCTCTATTTTCCATCGCAGAAAAGGAGAAAAGGGGATATTTTTGGTATTACTGTGGTTTACAAAGGGACACACTTGTAAGCAAATATTTACGGATTAATCTCTCCTGTTAAACATCTGATGCTACTGGGGATCTCGCCTGTCACTAAGAATGAAACAATGCAAATAGTTTGTTTTTCTCAAATTCTGCTTGCCTTTGCTTGAACTGTCCAGCGATGACCCATGTGGAAGCTGGCCAGGGCGAGCGGCCAGGAGGGGGAACGTTGGGGAGGGGAGGTCTAAAGGAGGGGAACGTTCTCAAGGTCAGAACTGGAAGGAAAAAACTTGATTTTACAGGGCATTTGTCACCTTTCCCCCTGAAGAATGGCTGTAGTTTAAGTAAGTGTGGGTTAAGACTAATAACAGGAGTTGCCGAATGCATCATTGGCTGGTTTTTAAGGGAACGTCTTTTCATTTCTTTAGCTGAAATAGCTGAGATCTTTCTCGCTGTGGTACCAACCATTAGCAGCCTTTCATATGTTCTGTGTTATGTTACTTGTAAAGGTAAGTGCAAAACTGGGCTTTTATATATAGATCACACAAAGATAAGACTGAGTGCTCTCAAAGCAAGTCCAAAGTTCAGTCCCTAAACTTGCTTGGAGCCATTTGAACAATAGTTTGACTTATTTTCAAGATTCAGCTTATAAAAACAACAGGCAAGCACGATGCCTGCTCTTCCTTCCTGTGGGTGTTCACCAGGAGAAGAAATAATTAAACATCTGCAATTAGTACTTTTTAGTTTGTGGACAAATATGCTGTAAACCTACTTCAGCTGATCTGCTGGACCACCTCAAAGTCAGGCAGGTGTAATTAAAGGAACATGTTGTTCTCCTTACAGTGGTTATGTTGTCGTGAATGACTCTTTTAATAATAGTTGCCAGTTACGAGAGATTTCTTTTTGTTGCTCTGACAGGGGATAAGTGAAAAGTTGGATCTGTGGGAATCAAGAGCAGAAACGATTAATATGTTGAGTGAAAATGCTCACAAACAAAGTGACTAGGTTATCGATGAGTCGCAAACTTTTCTGTTAAAAAACCCACCAAATACCCTAGATTTGCTTTCTGCAGGTCTGCTCATTCGTGGTCAGTTGTGGATGAAGCCTTGAGGTAAATTTTGAAGGGGAGAAATGCTTGTAAAATGCTCTTAAAACCGATTTTCTTCCAGAAGTTTTTAGTATGTTTTGCTTTCTTACACACACAAGAAAAGAAAGCTTCCTGGTAACCATTTTTAAGTAAATTACATGACATATGAGAATTAGAGAAGTTGAGAGTCATTTTTATTTTAGAATTCTTTTTGCATTAACACATCTGCAGTGTTGATGAATATATGGAAAAATGAAATTGTGCTTCTATCCTGCCGTGTCTCCAATGTGACAATAAATCAACTTTTTTTCCTTTTAAAATGTCTGGCCTTGTAATTTATGTTTGCATAACCCATTACTAAATTCGTGGTAGGTGTTTTCGTTGGCAGGCGCAATCCCAGGGATTCAGTGGACCTATTTGAATGCTGAGCTTTTGTTAGCTGTTCATAATTAATGTGTGGAAATATCTGTATTTTCTTAATTATAAAAACTAGCTTGCTTTAGCTTTGGATCTCCTCTTCCTCAACAGAAATTGTGCTTTAAAGCTTTGAAAGAATTAGTGCTTTTTAGACTTTAAAGAAGTGATAGGTTCACCAGTTATTTTTCCATTTTTGAAAAAAACTAAACCAAAACCCTAAATGTAATAAAGTACAAAAGGAAAGTCATGATGCATCCCTGGTGCTATTTATAATTTTTGAGGATTCTTTTGTTTTATAGTCAAGTTGTAAATATTTAGGCCAGCATCAAGACAGCATGCAAATAAAAGAAGTTTTATTAATAACCATTATCTGGACCCTGGTAATAAATATGTATGACTCACATAGGAATAAACCCACCCAATAAATATAAAAGCCATACAAAACCATTAACAATTTTTAATGGACTTGCAGATGGAATAATTTAATGCGACTGTAGTTACTCAGGTTCCAAATCCTGTAACTATTTCTCATCTGCCTGAAAGCTTTAATCTGACATACATTGCTACCATTCACGATTCCACCTTGTCTCTGTTGAATACCATAAAACTGTGGTTTCACAATTTTTCGGAGCACTAATGCTTATTTATGGCTATTCTGCATTTTCGTTCTGCGTTTTTTACGTACAGAAGTGGTGGTTTATTTACTGAACGTGCTTTTTATCGGGAGCAGCGGCACTGGACCAGTGTTGGCAGCAAGGCTGGGGCCGGCTGGGTGCTGGGTTGGCGACGAGCTCCAGGCAGGCGCGGTGCTGCTCTGGGTGCTTACTGGAGTTACACACCGGCCTCCGCAGCACCTTACACACACCCGGGTGCTTGGGGGACTTCTCCTACGAAGACAGGCTGAGAGGGTTGGGCTTGCTCAGCCTGGAGAAGAGAAGACTTCAGGGAGACCTCATGGTGGCCTTCTGGTATCTGAAGGGGGCCTACAAGAAAGCTGGGGAGGGACTTTTCACGAAGGCCTCTAGTGATAGGATGAGGAGTGATGGGTTCAAACTGGAAAGGTGCACTTACCACAGGCACCTTCCCATTCCTTTCAGAATTCCTTCTGGGACAGGCCTGGTAATTTCTCACTGCAAAACATTTCCTAATCCGACATCTCAGGTACAGACATTGCC
>JAVSBS010011736.1:0-16836 GCA_033124195.1 Coracias cyanogaster | reverse complement strand
AGGCGATGATGCGCGAGTTGGTGGGGGCGCTGGTCGAGATCTGGGACCGGCTGGAGCTGAAACAGGCCGCCTGATCGTGGCCGACGGCTGGAGCGTGAGCGAGCGGCGGGCGGAGGATGGCGTGTTCCTCCTGCGCGCCAGGACGCGGCTGCCCGGCGCGGACGAGCGCGCGGCGTACCCGCTGGCCATGTGGAGCAGCTGGCCGTTCGGGGGCGGGGGCGGTGGCGGGCCTGGCTCGGGCCTGGCTCGGCGGCGGCGCCGCGGCGGGCCGCGCCGCTGGGTGGCAGTGTGGCCTCAGCAATGCGGGCCCGGCCTCCGCACCCCCAACCCGCGGCCCTGCGGGGCGGAGCTGAGGGCAGGGCGCGGCCACCCCCCGCCTTGCCTGCCTGCCTTCTCGCAGGTGAGAACAGAAGTGTTCCGCTTTCTTCCTCTTCCCTTTTTTTTTAAATTTTCCCCCTGGGTTTTTAAATTAAACCCCGAAGATTTCATTTCTGTGCCTAAAGGTAAAAAGGGGCAGAACTTCAGCTCGCTAGCAGGCTAGACGTGAGACGGTGCGCTTCTGTTTTCGGTGCTGCCGACCACCAACCATAGACAGTCAGAGAATCATAGAATATTTGGGTTGGAAGGGACCTTTCAACCCCCTAATCAGCCCCCCTGCAGTCATCAGGGACAGCTTCAGCTGGAGCAGGTTGCTCAGAGCCTCCTCTGACCACACCGGGGATGGTTCCAGGGGTGGGGCATCGGCCACCTCTCTGGGCAACCTGGGCCAGGGGCTCACCACCCTCATTGTAAAAAATTTCTTCCTTATGTCTGGTCTGAATCTCCCCTCTTTTCGTTTAAAAACATCAGCCCTTCTCCTGTTGCAACAGGCCCTGCTAAAAAGCCTGTCCCCATCTTTCTTACAGGCCCCTTTAAGTACTGAAAGGCCTCCCCAGAACCGTCTCTTCTCCAGGCTGAACAACCCCAGCTCTCTCAGCCTGGCCTCACAGCAGAGATGTTACATCCTGCTGATCATTTTGGTGGCCCTCCTCTGGACTCGCTCCAACACATTCATGTCTTTCTTGTGATGAGGACACAGTACTCCAGGTAGGTTCTCACCAGAGCAGAGTAGAGGGAGAGAATCACCTCCCTCGGCCTTGAATGGTTGTGAGTGGCCATTACAGAGCAGCAATGTTTGGTCAATAAATAACTTGTTAAGCTGAAACTGTAATGCAGTGTACAGAAGTGATGGGTTCCCACCTAGTCTTGTTCATTAGCATGCCCCTCGGCCTTTCTGGCTTGTTTGCTTTGAAATAAATAGTTTTATAAACCATCAGGACAATGCTGAGGAATCTTCCTTGTGGTGGGGAAGAGCTTCATCTGGCTTTCAGAAACGATGCTGAGTCTTGGAAGTTTTTCCTATTGCTGCTTACTGTTTTCTGTGTGCTGGGTGACTCAGTTAGAGGGAGCTGTAAACAAAGAATTCAATTTCCCTTGAAAATGAGTTCTAAAAAATATATTTCCTCATTAAGAAGTTAATTGGAAGGCAGAGCAAAGCATTGGGTGTAAGCTGGCTTTACCGGTGGGTTTGTGTGACTGCAGATTTTTCTCCCTTTACTTTAGAGAGAAAATCTTAAAGAATAGACGAGGTGTGCAGAGTTTGATCATGATACAGCAGTTCTTACCTCCACTTCACTGGCTAAAACCAACCGAGGGCTGCGTAGATAGCTGTTACCATCTGTTGGTTGTGAAATGATTTGATAGTTTCGAGTTATGTTTCTATGGGAAGAGTTTCTATTTAACAGGAAAACACCCATGAAACAGGCGTTTTTGCTGATCATTAGAGAGGCCAGAGATTGAATAGATGATGGAAACTGAATTTCTTTGTCATCTAGCTCCTGTCAACGCTGTAGGAAAAATAGAGCAGGCCTCGAATCAGGAAAACAGCTTCATCAAATTTCAGACTTTCAAAGTTATTTTCATTGTGCACGGACCAGAATGGACTTCCTTTATTTCTTGTGAAATAGGCTACAGCATCCTCTGATGAGATTTGTTAGCAGAATGACTCTTGAGATACTTAATTTACTAAAGGTAGATCTTTTTCAAAGAGCAAAACCACTCAGTAGTAACTTTGGTGATAATTTTGTTTAAAATGATGACAAACTTTTGCAAAAAGGAGTAAAAATCTTGAAAAGTGTCATTTTTTCCAACTAAAATGTATTTAATACAAAAATTCTCTGTTGTTCCCAAGTGAAAAATGTGCCCCAGCCATTATTGAACAATCGTTCAAAGCCAGGTTTGGGTTTTCTAAGCTATTTTTTTTTGCATGTAATAATTAGTAGCGAGACTGGAAATCAGATCTTTAGCTGATGTTCATTTGAACTCCCTGCAGTTGCCTGTCTTTGAACTTTTTTCCAGATTTTGAAGTGCTTACACCTTTTTTAAGATTTTTTTTTTTTCTGTTTTTTTTGCATTACTACTGTGCCAGCAGACTTGAGTGAGGATTAGGATCCCGTTGTGAGCAGTGCTGCACAAGCGCCTGCCCCAAAGAGTTTTATAATCAACATAATGAAGGCAGGCGACATTTTGGAGTGGAAGCGGGCAAATAGAGAGAGAGGAACATGTCCAAGGTCAAGGCTGGGAAGAAATCCAGATTTCCAGCATCTTTATCCAGGGCCTGCCTCATGACTGGCTCAGGCTTTACCACCCTGACCCCTTCTTCAGCATCTTGCAGTTGGGTAGACTTTTCCTCTGGCCTTCCTTCCCGTTTTGCACCACCTCTTGTGGAGCCATCTCCTTTGTGGCCAGACCTGAGAGGAGCGGTCAGAAGTCAGAGGAGACAGCTCAGCAGCCGGCTCACCAAGCTCTGAGCCCTATCACCAGCAGTTGCTGGAGCCAGATGCTTCAGGGGTAGAGAGAAGAAACTCACAGCAGGCAGTTATTAAATAGCTCACCCCTGGGAAAGTTTCCTTTGAACTGCCGTCAATTAAAGGATGGCTTGTGGCCTTGAGCACTACCTTGTTTTTTCTTTAATATTTAGTATTTAAATTCTATATGTTCTTGTTACCCAGACTTGTTTATGCTTGGTCTGCCCAATCTAAGCTAAAACAGCTCCTCAGGGTAGAGTTCTGATCTTCTTAGTTCGTAAACTACCATGTCCCCCTGAAAATTGTGCCGGGGTTAGGCACACTGCTGGGATTGAAATAATCTTTGTCCCAGATTTTAAAACAAAAGAAAATAGAATTTGAAGAGAAAAAAAATCCTATTCAAAGAGGTAAGGACCATCTTTGAGATGTCCATATCTTTGTTTCTGTGGCCTTTTTCAGTTTGAGTCACCAAAAATTCCTCAGCAGTGAAATTCAGTATCAGGAGTCAGACCTTCAGCTGGGAGGAGTCAGGCTGCTTCCCCAACAGCAGGGGGGACTTCAGGGCATGGCACCTCAGGGGCTGCTCCAGGGGCACCTGCCAGACAAGACTCATTTTGAGGATGGCTCCTGAAGTGATGTGAGCCACTCAAGACAGAGGTCCAGGGAGGCCACAGCCATCCTCCTGCCCACTTCCGGCATAGTATTTAGCCAGGCTGAAACTGGTGCATGGTAGGAGAGGTAGATAGCTCCTCTCCTCTGCAGACCGGGAGACTGAGATGTAGCTTCACATAGAGTCTTTCCCAAGCTGGTGTTTCAGGTGACTTTGATACCACCTATCTTGGAGCTTGCAAATCTTTTCCCTAACGTCTGTTAACTGCTTCAGAAAGTGCTGATAAACCTGATTTGTGCAAACACTTACCGCAAATTTCTTGTGAAACATGCTCAATGAAGGCTTAGCGCAGGTGCTAAGGAGGTGTGCGTGCTGAGAGTGAAAGCAGCCACCACTGCTTTTGAAAAGGAGGAGGTACCACTGCACTGGTGAGACCTGTGCTCCCAATGCAAGGTTTATTTAATGTCAAGAAGGGTTTGGCACTTTTATCATAACCTATTTGGATCATACGCCTCCACCACCAGCTTATGGATGGCTTTTTCTCAAAGCAGGATGAAGAAAAAAGGTTTTCAGGGCAAGATTAGTTTATTTGACATGGTAGCTTGAGTTAAATTTCATAGAATCATAGAATTGTTTAGGTTGGAAAAGACCTTTAAGATCACTGAGTCCAACCATTAACCTAACTCTACCAAGTCCACTGCTAAACCATATTCCTAAGCACCATATCTACATGACTTCCAAACATGTCTAGAGGTGGTGACCACACCGCTTCCCTGGGCAGCCTTTTCCAGTGCTTGACAACCCTTTCTGTGAATAATTTTTTCCTAATATCCAACCTAAACCCTTCTTGGCACAACCTGAGGCCATTTCCTTTTGTCCGATCACTTGTTACTTGGGAGAACAGACCGGCACCCACCTCTCTAGAACTGCCTTTCAGGTAATTGTAGAGAACAATAAGGTCTCCCCTCAGCCTCCTTTTCTTTAGACTTAATAACCCTATTTCCCTCAGCTGCTTCTCAGAAGACATCTTCCCCAGACCCCTCACCAGCTTCGTTGCCCTTCGGTGGTCTCACTTGAGTACCTCAATGTCTTTCTTTTATAGAGGTGCCCAAAATTGAACAGAGTATTTGAGATGTGGCCTCATCAGTGCTGAGTACAGGGGATCAATCACTTCCCTAGTCCTGCTGGACACGCTATTTCTGATAGAAGCCAGGATACTGTTGGCCTTCTTGGCCACCTGGGCACACTGCTGGCTCAGATTTAGCTGATCGTTGACTAGAACCCCCAGGTCCTTTTTTGCTGGACAGCTTTCCAGCCACTCTTCCCCAAGTCTGTAGCATTGCATAGAGTTGTGACCCAAGAGCAGGACCCAGCACTTGGCCTCGTTGAAGCTCATGCAATTGAACTGTGCTTGTCTAAATGTTGCTAACCTAGCTGTGAAGCAATCCAGGAAACTGAATTATAGCTACACAAATACTGTGAATTTAAAAAAAAAAACACACCACCCAAATCTATCTCTCTCTGGAGTGGCCTTAGTAAGAAGAATAAAGATAAACAAAACCTCGTGTGAACTCTGGCCTAACCCGTGTTCCCAGGTCTGGCTGAGATTGAAGATGAGTCATTTACTGTGGCATGATGGTGAAAATGAGCATCTGGAACTGGGTTTCTAGCACGCAAAAAGCCAACTGTGCACACTGCAGTCCTGCACACTGAAGTGGGATGAAACACAGGTTTTTTTAGCAAGTGGATTTCTAGATCTCTTATCCATCTTCCTTCACCCCTTTCCCTCTCCTACAGCCTTACAGACCAAACTGGGAGAGGTCAAGCAGAGGACCTCCTACCCCATCACGTGCTACCCTGCATCCTCAGGGAGAAGCGAGCATGCTGCCTGCTTGCTTGGGAGTAGTGCTCAGATGCAAGCCTTCACCACAGATGGCTGAAACTGAATTTTCAATTCGCTGGGTGTGTTATTTCTACCCTGTTTGAACCAGAAATATGTTTGTTTAAATATTTTCTCTGAAATTTCACTTTTGGAAATTTGCCTTGTAACATTTCAGAACTAGTTCACTTGGTGATTTGTTTAAATTGGGTGCTAATTATTACAATTTAATGGCATTCCTTGATGCCAGTTATAAGAACTATTTTGATGTAATTGGTAAGTTATACAAAGAGTACAAAACCCAAAATGAACCACCTACAAACATTTTGACATTAAATTCTCAAATTTAATTTCTGAAATCCAAAATCTGACCTCAGAATGCCAACATGTTCTGGGATGAAAACGCCTAAGTAATTTTTATTTCATTTCAGTATCTTTTGAATGGGACTTTTATTGGGATCATTAGTGGAAAGATTAAATTGGGAAAAGCCTTCGGTGTTTCATTAGAAATTCACTCTTAAATTCTGTTGCCACTACCATGGACCTGCAGCAGATCTGCTTATATGAGGTGTCTTTGTTGAGTCTGGATGAGAGGTTTTTGCCTGGGTCTTAGAGAAATGTTAAAGGCAACATCCTATTAAGAGTTTGATTTAATGCCACAGTGAACTTATCTTATGATGTCTTTATTTTCCCAGACCTCTCTGGGCTCCAACTCTTCTCATTAGGGGTAAACGCTCAGAAGGTGTGTAAGTCACTGCCGACTTATGTGTCATACTTGCCTGAGCAAAGCAAAGAGGGATTTACGATGTCGATTCTAAACATGAGGAATTAACATGTAGATATGGTGATGGAGAGGACCAAGAGGGGGCTTCTGCCGTATTACCCCATCCCTTTCATCACTCCTGAGAGAAGCATGGAAAGAGCTGAAGGAGGGGTCAGAAGAAGACAAGGTTAGGAGACAGGGCATCAAGCCTCCAGGTTTAATATTGAATATGGTGAATTTGAGGTCATTTTAATTTCAGGTGGTGGCGAGTTCCACGCCACATAAATCACAGGTCTGGGGGAGAGCAGCCGGGCGCTGCTGTCAGGAGGAGATGGATGGCTGGTGGGGAGAGGTGGCCTCCCAGGTGAGCCCAACTGGGCCACGTGCAGGTGCAATGGACAGCTTAAACCACCCTCTAACTTCACAGAGGAGCCTGCATCCCGCTAGGAGGATGAGGATGGAGGTCGGTTCCTAGGGACTCGCTTTGCTGAGCAGATGTGCTGCTCCGCTTCACACCAATGCATAGCTTCATTGTTTTGTATAACGGCAGGAAGCATCAAAATTGTGCCCACCTCACTCTGGGGATAAGCAATAAGCTGTCACCCACAGGTAACAAACATTTTGCTTTGTACCTGCTATTTCACATCTCCCAGTCCTCGGCCTGCTCTCCAGGGTGGCCAGGGCTGACCCAACAGCCCAAGTGGGCACTACTGGGTTGAGAAGGATGGCTGAGGCCAAACAAGCCTCCCCAGCAGGTGGCTGATGTTGCCAGTGTCCTGGCAGGATGCCCACGGGAACAAAAGCCACTCACACCCCATCCCTCTGGAGACCCCCCACTCCTCCTACCAGCCTGGAATCCAGAAACCCTTCTCCTGACTAGACTGGGAGCTGGAGTAACCCACAGCAGAAAGCGCTGTGGCTGGCCCTTGGTATGAGTCTCCTTGTCACGGGACAGCAGCAGGGTGGCAGGGCTGTACTTCACACTGTCACACCCCTGGTTGTCCCCTCCTATCTCCGCAATCCTTGCCCTATGCTGAGCAGAATAGCAGCGTGAAGATAATGATCCTCATTTATATCAGTTAAGGTCTCAGCCCACTCTGGAATTTACTTCATTAGGACTGCAGGCTGAATTTATTTTCATTTCTGCCACCCTAGTGCCTTGCTGCAGTGTAACTGAAGCATCTCTTTTTAGTGTACTAAAGTACCAGAGTTGTCTCTTCTCATTTCTTTTAACCTTCTTCAGCTTTCTCTTCCTCCCCTTCCCACTTCTCCTCCTCGCTCTCCCTTTTGCAAGTTTTTTACCCACTGTCACCGGGTGTGGATTCATCAGCTGCTAGCAATGAAGAGGGAGGGACACCTGCCAAACTCGGTACATCTCTTGGTCCATAGGTCAAACTCTAATCTCACTGCAGGGAACAGGTGCCTCTCCCTCATCCCACAGCTAGAGCAGGTCAGAAGATGCACTTAAGCCTGCATGGTGTAAGAGGTACTTCTGGCTGAGGGAGGGCAGAAAGCTCCTGCTGCCTCTAGGTCCATGGAGGGGCAAGAGCTGAAATTTAACCAGGAGAAAAGCAAGTGGGGACACTGGGAGCAGAGATCACGGCCTCTTGACTTTGGCTGAGAGAGGTGAATCTGTGCATGGTTCAATGAGGCTGTGCATACCCTACCCTGATACCGTCAAAAGTGGTACTTTGTGTCCAGCCCTGTTCACCCTCTGACCAGGGGCTGGGATGGGACTGCCCTTTGAGAAGATGTCCCATCTGCAAGGAGGCCGAGTCCTCCCTTTCCCCCTTACTTCTATTTTGAAGGAGGAAAAGGAAGCAAAAGGAAACTTTTTCAGAAGGTTTTTAAGGATTACTGTGTCTCAGAGCTTTGGCCTTCCCAAGTTAGGGGCACAGAGGTTGTGGGGACTTGGCTTTTGTGGCAGTAAGGTCCCATGATGTAAGCAAGAGCTGTAACAGGAGTGGCAACCCCAGAGGAGCCCACCCCATGCAGGCAGCCCGTCCCCAGTGGTGTGACTGCCATGTCCAACATCTTCCTTCTCCTCTTCCCATGCCTGCGAGGCTGTAATTCCCACCTTGTAGGTGGTGGGTCAGCTCGACATCTTGCTGGTTGCGCTGCAGTCCCCCCATGCCGCTGATGGCACTGGGGTGGGTGCCAGGACCGTAGGACCTGTTTTCAGGGAAGGGGACTCTGTGGTGAGGTTATTGCCAGGCTTGCCAGGTTTTGCCTGATTTCTGCCATGAGACTGGTACCTCCTCCCCTCCATTTTCATCCAAGCCCCGCTGCTCCCTCTGCTGGGAAAAGTAAAGAGGTGAGAACCAACATGAAATAGGCAGAACTGGCCTGAGGAGTGTTAGCATCATACTGCACTTTCCACTCCATCACACACCTGCCTGGCTGTAGCTGCAGCAAAGTCATGGCCACTGACTTTCAGTGGACAAACAAAGACAGGGGATTTTTTAAAAATAGGCTTTCCTGTGAGTTCATGCTTTAAAAGAGATGTAGGATCTTCTTTCTTGACAGCTTGGCTTTAATATGTCTGTCCAGCCCTTCTGTTTGCCCCTGACATGGGACTTTTTTCAAAGCCTGACCCTAAACTCAGGGTTCTGGGGAGTCAGCACACTCATCGCTTCTTGCTCTTACACCTGGTATAAGACTCTTAGAAGCTCCCTGGAGGCAAAGGATTCCTTTACTGGGAGTAACCCCGTGGTACAGCTTGTCCTCTTCATGTAGCACTGGTGCTGCTTTATGGTACCAGAAATACCTGTTCTGAATAAGGGAAACAACGAGGTTTAAATGTGTGTGCTTGTGTGGCCCCACAAGCCTGTGTCTGCATTTGTGCTATCAATGGATAGGAAAAAGTGTCCGCCAGGCTCTTCATCCTTTTTGGAGGTGGTGGCAGCACATTTGCTTCTATAGAGAGCTTTATAGACTTGTTTCCCATCAATGGGCAGCCCTGACTGCATTAATTCCTTCCATTGAAACAAATGAGTCTGTGGCTGGATCTGACTGCATGGCTTTCAAGGGAATTCATTCTGTATCTTTCATGTTAGTGATATCTGTGAAAAACAGGAAACTGTTTTCCCATCTCATTCACATAATAGATAAGATGAGAAATTAGCTGCTGGATGAGCATCCTGGGGGCTGTTCATTTTGTCACAATAAATAAGGCTCTGCCGCTGCTGCCTCTTGTGTGCGTGCACCACACACACACGTGCACGCACGCTCACGCTCACACTGTCTCTCTCTTAGGATCCTCTTCTCACTTGAGAGTGCCTCTGCCTCATTGCTATGGAGTCCCTGATTTAGAAGGTTTTCCTCCCTCAACTTCTTTTCTCTCTGGCTTCCTCCTGCAGCTGCTGCCTGTGGAGTTCCTGAGCTCCCCACGGCTGGTTGTGGGCACCCCTAAATGAGGAGGGTTTGGGTGGGGAGCGGATTTTCACCAGCATGACATGACAGATAACCCCTCCGGCTCGCTACCCTTCCTCCCTCTTCCACATCCAGGGGCAGGGATCAGGTGGGAGCCCTGATGTGCCGCGGTGAACTGAGGGTGCACCCCAGCCACTGACCCTCTCAAATGGCCTCCATGGCTTGACAGCAGTGATTTTCTCCAGTCCAGTGAGGACCGCACTGTCCTTCTGCACTGCTCCCTCCACAGGCAGTGACCAATGCCATGGATGGGTACTGCTGTAACGGGTGACAGGCAGCACCAACTTCCTTTTGCAATTTTCTTGTTCCACCACCTCACTTTTTGCCCACTTTTGGACAGTAAAATGAAGCCAACATCAGGCAGAACTAATAAGGTTCCAGAGCTGCAAGTAGTGTTTAGGGTGAGACAAAAGTATTCCCAGGAGGACGATGGAGAAGGAGAGGGTGCTTTTGCTCTCCAAGTTATCTTTCCACAGACCCAGGCTGAGAGGAAGCTCACAGCCTTGGAGCAAATTTGAAAAAAAAGAAAGTGTAGTCAAAGCAGAGGTGGTTTTTTTGTTTTATTTTGTTTAATGTTTAGAAAACTAAAGAAAAGGAAATCAATTATGAGGCCTACCTGAATTTTATTTCCTCACCAAAAACCAAATTACTCAGCAAACTTATCGCTTGCTATTGCAGGCCTTGGTATTAAAGAAAACAATCAGGCCAGCAGGATTAATCTCTGACAGCTGCCTTATCTTTAACTTGCACCTTTGTTATTTTCTGATGAGCTTCTCTTTTTTTGCTGCCACGTTGTACCATACCTCACTGGTTCCTTTCATTTTATCATCAGGCAGGAGCGGAGGACCTTTCAGTTTATTAAAAAACCTTTATTTGTGAAGAACAAAGAGGGGGGAAAAAAGGCAAACAATGAGGTCAGACAATCTCCTTCTTGCCAGGAGTCACTCACCTGTTATTTAGAGTGTTATCAGTTAGAGGAGACTTGCATCATTGAAAATCAGTCCCCGACAGCATACTCTGTTAATGCGCACACACACACGTACGTGCATGCACACAAAAGCCCCTTACAATTGACTCATACCAACCTCCAGACAAGGTCTTCTCCTGCCAAGGCTATAATATTTTCACCGGAGGAAGTCCATTTTTGTTCTGCGGTGCAGGAATACAGCTTTTACAAATCTAGCTGCACTGCAAACAGTGTCCTCTGCTCCCAGGAAAACCTCCTGTCCTAACCTGCCTTGTGCTCTCCTGGCAGCTAGGGAGACATAACATGACTTTGAGATTCATTCTCAAACAACAGCCTTTCTTTTCTTCTGGGGTTGCTCACATACCTCTCAAATCAGGCTTTGCTAGTGAGGTTGACTCGGGTAGCACCCAGAATGGCTTTGTCAGGTAAGAGCATGTCATTTCCCAGCTGCAGTCCTCAGTGTCGTGATGACCTCAGTGCAGAAAATGCCTCCTCCCTTTGTCCTGCTGGTGGGTTTTGCTGTGGAAGCCTTCACAGAAACCTGAGGGTAGGATGAGCTCTGATTGCAAAACATAGAGCTGATTTCCTGCTCTTGACAAAACAAGGCCAGCTTGCAGTGGTTTCTTGCTTCCTTTCATCCCATTGAGTTCTGGATTTGTAGGACGTGAGCTCACAAATGAGTGAATTTGAGTTAGTAGCATCCCATTGATGCCACAGGGCTGAGGCCTGCACCTATAAAAACAGACTTATAAAACCAGACTTCTCTTTCTGGAGCTTGAAGAGCAAACCAACTTGAAGCTGTCATTAAAGAAGAACTTGTTGAAAACATTGAGATTATTGGTGACTCTGACAGTGGCAATGGATTATGTGCACAGTAAGTCTACTGTACTCATAGCTCATATTGATGCCTGCGTTCCACACATACGTCAGTCTCATTTATGTGGTGTAGATGAGCTGGAGGGTACTTGCAAAGTAATGTGTTTCCCATAGGCTTATGGTCATGGTGGGGAAGGTTTCTCATGAAGGCAGGAGTCTGGGATGGGGACTCAGTTACAAATATGTCATGAGACAGTTTTAAACAATACTGACAGCCCGACAGGTCATTTTTAAAGCCCTTTTAAGCCATCTCTGTACAGTTGAAGACTAGCCAAAGACTATGTGCAAGTTGCTAGAGCTGTGGAGTTAGTGTCACTGAGAAATTTTTCAGTATTTAAAAAGAGCTAATGAGAATTGAGGAAAAAACCCCAAACCCATAAATAAACGTAGTAAAATGACGTTACTCAGCCCCCACAGACATTAAAAAGGCCTGGAGGACAAACGTGTGAACCTGTGGATGCATACCTTTACCTTCCTGTGTCCGTGTGATCACAGACGTAGTCATGTACATGATGATAGAAGATGTGATGATCTAGCAGGAGAAATGCTTTACTGGCAGGAGTTTAAATTGGTCTGCTGTAAATCATGCTGCCAAGAGTGGTGCATGGCATTCTTGTCCTTTGCCTCTCCTCTGAACCAGAGGGGGAAGCAGATGGTATAAAACTGTTTCTTCCAGCACTATGCCAATCTTCATCCTAGAAAAAAAAAACCACTTTGCTGTCTGTTTGAGGCAGCTTTCAGTCCCCTTTACGCGACTGGAGAGTAAAGCTCCCTCAACAAATATTTCTACAGGTAAAGAAAGAACAGTTCCATATGCCTGACATCTCCTGCCCCTTTCCTGGTTAGATGTTGTAGGAAGCTGGGTTCCTCTCTGTTCCTGAGTCTTGGGGTGAGTTCTGCAGTGTGGTTTTTTTTTCCATAGTTTTGTCCTGTGAGCTCTAGGCAAGAAATCTTCTCTGCCACACACAGCTACAGAAAATGAAGGTCTACAGCTGTCATTGCATACCCCAAAATGACCATGAATTGTGGCTGGTTTCTTAAATAGAAATATACACAGATCTTTAGCTGGGAGGGATGTAAGTGTCCATAAAAGGAGCAGATGTGTTTCCAGACAGTGGCTATACACAAAGAAAGGCTTTTTGCAATTGTGATCTCTCTACCTATGTGTGTATATATGTACGTACATGTGCCTTTAGACAGAACCAGCTACATCATCTGAGACCTTTGGTTATTTTCAGCAATCTGCCTCTCCTCTTTCTAGGTGTTTTCATTTCTTCTCTGGAAGCATTATTCAGTTTGACAGCTCCGTTCAAATCTGCAATGTACGAACCTAGCTGAAAAGAACCTGAGGAAATGAGCAGAGACAGCCGCACAAAGGAAGCGTAGGGGGGACTAAAATCGGAAGAAAAAGAAAGGTAGGATAATCCTTTGACAAAGGGGTCTTTGGTTGCTGTTGTGGTTTGTTATTGTACTCCATGCTTTGTTGGTGGTGGTTGTTTATTCTTCCTTTTATTTCTTTTTTTGACACTATGTCTTGGTTAGTATCATTGTCCTTTCCTCTCTCAACCAATGGCAGTCACATATTGCAGTGAACTCTCAATGTGAGCTTGAAGGACACATCATGCCCTAAGAACGCCCTTGCGAGGAAACTCATCAGTGGCGCCCCGTAGTATGAGCCACGGGAGGTAACCTGGCTTACTCCCTTGCGTTTGGCCATACCCACTTAATTCTTTCCAGTGCGGCAATACTCTACTCTTGCCTTTCCTTTCCCGGCTCTCCAGCAAACAGCGCTGGCCTGAAGCAATTGTAATTATTTATTTGATTTCATTTATGCTGCGCGCAATCTTAGATTGCATTAGCTACAGTTAAAATAAAAACAAATCAAAACTCATATCCCCTACTGAATTATACTGCCATGACAACAACGAAAGTAAAAGTGTCCTCGTCAAATCCTCCCTCCCTAGCCCACCCCAATATATTAAACTAAAGCTTAACAAAAGAGGCAAGTTTCACAACATGCCCTGAAGGTTGACCACACCAGGAAGCAAATTCAAGAGCTGTGGGCCTTCTTCTACTGAGAAAAAAGCCATTTCCAACTGTGCTGCTCCAGAGACTGTCAGTCCAAATGCCTCGGCTCATCTCGACAGCTCATCTCAATGGTGGACCTCGCGTTCATAGGCGGAGGTAGTCTCTGGGGAATGGGCAGGTTCAAATCACAAGGAGATTTAGAAACTAAGGCCTGAATTGCACCTGGAAATGAACTGAAAATTGGCGCAGTCTGTGTGCCATCTGCGCTCTATGGTTTGTGTCTGAAATGTGGATATGTAAGCAGGCAGCTGCATACTGCAATTAGCTGAAGTTTCTGAGTGGTCCTCAGACGTAGTGCTGAGCAGACCACATGGCAGCGATCCAGTCTGGAGATGAGAAAAGCACAGACAATGGCGACACAGTCCAACAGGACAAGAGGTTGAAATCTCCTCACCAAGCAGATAGGAGAAGGGGAAATAAACACTCGTAGCTCCTCCTGCTGCTGGAACATTCAAAAGCATCTGGAGATCCAGGAGGCCTTCTCCAGCCGGGCAACAAAGGGCAAGGCTTCCCTCTATCCACACGGCAAGCATCACTTTTGCCATCTCCCACAATTATTTTCTGCCGCCATTATCATTTTGATTTCATGTGCAGTCAGCTTTTGTCTTCCAAAACCTGGATTTAGATTGAGCCTGAGAAAGCCAAATGTCTGCAAAACCTGAAGTCCCATGAAATGGGAGTCACAGAGCTGAACATCATGAGCATTTTGATGGTATTGTTTTCCAGCACTGTGATGGTTCCTTTGTGAGTATCATAAGCCATCTGTGGAAAAAGCAATAAAATAACCCTCTAATAACCCAAAATACGTGTGATTTTTTAATTCACACGTCAGAACCTCTTGACCATAAACTAGGTGGGTGCAGAATATAAGTACTCTGAGGCATCAGCCCTGTTATAGAAGACTCTTTTGAAAGTTTGCCTCAAAGGTGGCGATCTCCTTGCTGCAGTGAACAAAACCTATTTGAGGCCTGCTAGGGTTATCACATCCAGGATTCAGAAGCATGGCAAATTTTAGCCCTAGTTATAGAAACAAGGACACTACAGAAACTTTTCTGAGGGAATTTTTGGGAGGAAAATGGTGGCTCGAAGGGGGCAGCTGAGGTTGGAGCTCTACTGTTGGCCAAGAGTTGCACCAGTCTGAGAGCCCCAGTATGCTGACGTATGCCCAAGTGCCTGATGTATGGAAGGGATGCCAAACAGACTGTTTCAGTTACAAGATGACAGCTGCATTATCAGGAACCCAGCGGGTCTGACCTGTCCCTCCATTGCTTGGGTTTTAGGCTGGTATAACTCATAACTCTTCTGAAGTGACTTCTCTCTGCTGAGGCATCCTGGAGCAACACATTGCCCTGGAGTTGTGTGACAGTGCAACCGGTGTTATTTCTGAGACCAGTCACGCTTCTTGGAGTGAATAAGTAAAATCACTACACCTCAGAGTTGAGACAACAATGTAATGTAATGGTGTGATGGCAGCCATTCATTAGCTAAAAAGAGTTTTATCAATAAAATAACGAACACATGGAAACTCAGACAAATTCACATGGGGAGCAGATCCCAGTTTTTTGAGAATGATTTTATGTCAGGAGTGGTAATGTAGAAATCCACCTTATTACGTCACGCAGGCACGAAAGGTTTGGTGGAAAGTTATATTTGCTCACTGTGCTAACTGAAATGGAGGGTGGACTTCTTTTTGTCCAGCAAGAGCTGAATAACCAGCCCTGCTTGATTTTGTTCTGACACACCCAACGTCCTGAGGACTGACAGCTGATTTCAAATTGGTTGCTTTGGTTGCAAGTGGTGGGTAAGACAAAGTGGCAGCACAGGCTGAGGCTGTTGCTGACAGTTAAAATAATGATCTTTTTACGAGTGAACTGTGCACATCAGATCTTGAGTCACTGAGAGAAAACAGCATGGAGAGAGCTCCAGGAGGCAGCTCTCTAGTACAGTGGTGGGGGAAACTCATGCTTCAGATTTCTGCTCACTTTATACCAGCTTCGGTTTTGTCCAGCTTTGACTTTGTTCCTAGCACAAAGTGCACTTTGGTTCAGATCTGTTAATTTGTATTTATGCCCAGGAGAAAACCAATGCTATAGTGTTAGTGTAATTGTCTGCATAATGAATTTGATAGCCTTGATTTTAAAATGCTGCTTTTTTTTCTAGCTGTGTGATCTTCTGAAACTTTAGGGGCATGCTGTCGTCCAGGTCACCTACCTACCCAGATGTCCCCAACACATCAAATCACTTGACCATCACGATCTCTGTTTCCTATGGCTTGTTGTGTTGACCATGCCAGTCTGTCTTGAGGGATTCCCTCCGCTTGGTTGTCTTCTCATGCTGCAGTGAACATCAGCTACATATATATGTTGTCAAGGCCTGATTCCCCAGCTAGCACATCACTGGGTCGCCACCATCTCTCGCATACTCATGAAATGTCTACTTCTACCTCCAGTCAGACAATTTTCTGGTCTCTATTGCTTGTTTGTTAATTTTTCAAACAAGGGCCTCTGTGTTTTCTTCCCTGTTGCCTTGTTAAAGTTTCAAACAAGTGTCTCTCTGTTTTCTTTCCTGCTGCCTTTTGTGCTCAAGATGCATCCCCTGCAGCCACATCCAAACTTGCCTTATTATTGCTGTCCAGCTCGCCTTGAAACTGTCCTTTATAATGCTATCTATAAAAGGCTGGACAACTGTTTGTGGGTGTGCTGGAGTGACTGCCTGTCCAGCTGACTACTATTTTCCTGTTATTTGCATGTATTTCCTTCCTGTCCACATTTGCCTGAGGTCTTTTTTTCTCCCACTTAGCCTCCTTTTTTTTGTAGCTTAGTCCATTTTCTTGTGCTGTGCTTATACAACACAAGCCACAAAGGGAGCCTTTGGCTAGGGCTAGGGCTCTTGGACACAATGGTGATTTATATCAGGTAGAGATGCACTGCTGGGAGAGAGGAGGATCCCTGTGTTGCCTGTTTCTAGCCCTGGTTAGTGTGGGACGTGTTCCTCAGCATCCCAGCATGACTGTGCGGCCTCCTGGAGTTCAGCCCTGAAAATCTGAGACATACTGTCCAAAATTTGGAGGGGTTTTATGGTGAGGAATTGCCATGCCACAGCACAAAAAAGGTGCAGGTCAGGTCTTTCTCTAATGCAAAAGGCCAAAATGCCACCCCAGCCATGGTATGTTGGCAGAAAATGAGCCCCTCTGCAAGTGGGTAAGTGCTGTGAGTTGTCTCTGCTGCTGGTCAGACAGTGACCATGGGCTCACGTCTGTCATGAGCAACTCATGTGAGGTCAGGAATGGAAAGAGGAAGAGGAGAAGAGGAAGAGAAGAGGAAGAGAAGAGGAAGAGAAGAGGAAGAGAAGAGGAAGAGAAGAGGAAGAGAAGAG